>CAUYMX010131139.1:0-19221 GCA_963573855.1 Lepilemur septentrionalis | reverse complement strand
TTGATAGACAGATATGAGGTACTGGATAAAAAGAACTGCTGTAAACAGGTGTTTTGTTTTGTTTTGAGACAGAGTCTCACTCTGTTGCCTGGGCTAGAGTGCTGTGGCGTCAGCCTACCTCACAGCAACCTCAAACTCCTGGGCTCAAGCAATCCTCCTGCCTCAGCCTCCTGAGTAGCTGGAACTACAGGCATGCACCACCATGTCCAGCTAATTTTTTCTATATATTTTTAGTTGGCCAATTAATTTCTTTCTACTTTTAGTAGAGACGGGGTCTCACTCTTGCTCAGGCTGGTTTCGAACTCCTGACCTTGAGGGATCTACCCACCTCGGCCTCCCAGAGTGCCAGGATTACAGGCGTGAGCCACCACACCTGGCCTATAAACAGGTCTTTGGTAATGTGGTGGTAAGGTATGGAAGGAGGGGAAGCATCCTATAGTCCTGTGATTAGGTCTCAGTCTTTAGTGAGCCTGTACCTTCAGACTGAACTTTACATATGCTTCTCAGTCTTCCCTCAGTCCCTACGCCTTAGCTGGGACAAGATGGCTGGAGTGGGCTGAAGATAGGTATTTCCCTTCCTCCAGGTCAGTCAAGCTCTGGTTAACTAGTTTCTCCTTAGGGAAGACCTTATTAAGAAGAACACAGTGCTCTGGTGTATTTCAACATGTTTCCTTTACCCCTCCCCTTGCAAGAAGCATGAGGGGATTTTTCTCTCATATTAACTGTGAGGACTTCATAGAGGTCTTAGAGGTAAAAATCACAAAGATGTGAGGGCACCCATATGACTGAATCCCTCTGGAGTTTTAACTCTCAGAGTTGTCCACACTGAACCTCCAGAAATATGCCAATTAAAATTCAGATTTCCCTACCCTCGCAGTGGTACCTGCAGAGGTTGCTACTCATGGATTTTTGCTCTAGTAAGTTGTGAATCTCTGTATTTACCTGTTGGTATCTCCAATTTTGGGGGCAGCAATTTTCCCTGTGACCTCATGGTATACCATTTTAAATAACTTATCCCATTTAGTTGAAAATCATGAACCGTAAAACAAAATACTAGCCAACAGAATTCAGCAGCATATGAAAAGAATTATACACTATGATCAAGTGGGATTTATTCCTAGAATGTAAGGATAATTCAAAACATGAAAATCACATTAACAGAATGAAGGAAAAAACCCACATGATCATCTCAACTGATGTAGAAAAAGCATTTGAGGCCAGGCCTGGTGGCTCACACCTATAATCCCAAAATTTTGAGAGGCCAAGGTAGGAGGGTTACTTTAAGTCAAAAGTTCAAGACCAGCCTGAGCAACATAGTGAGATTTCATCTCTAATTTTTTAAAAAAAGCATTTTACAAAATTTAAATTTAAAATCCTTTAATGATAAAAACACTCAACAAACTAGGAATAGAAATAAACTACCTCATCATAATAAAAATCATATATGAAAAACCCACAATAAACATCATACTCAACGATAAAAGACTGAAAGCTTTTCCTCTAAGATCAAGAACAAGGCAAGGATGCCCACTGCTTCATTTCTAGTCTACAGAGTGCTGGAAGTCCTTGCCAGAGCAATTAGGCAACAAAAGTAAATAAAAGGCATCCAAATTGGAAAGGAAAAATTGAAATTATCTCTGACAGATAATATGATCATACATGAAGAAAACCCTAAAGATTACATACACATACACCCCCCACTACCTGTTAAAACTAATAAACAAATTAAGCAAAGTGGTAAGATACAAAGTCAACATGCAAAAATCAGTTGCATTTCTATTCACTAACACTGAACAATCTGAAAAGGAAATTAAGAGAACAATTCCATTTATAATAGCATCAAAAAGAATAAAATACTTAAGAATTAACTAAGTAGATGAAAGACTTACACAATGAAAACTACTAAACATTTCTGAAAGAAATTAAAGAGGACATAAATAAATGGAAAGACATCCTGTGTTTATGAATTGAAATAGTTAATACTGTTAAGATGCCAATACTATCCAAAGTGACCTATTGAGTTAATGTGAACTCTATCAAAATCCTAATAACAGTTTTTGCAGAAATTGTAAGCTTATCTTAATATTTCTGTTGGATCTCAAGGAAACCTGAATAGCCAAAACAATACTGAAAAGGAAGAACAAAGTCGGAGAATTCACATTTTCTGATTTCAGAAGTTACTACAAATCTACAATCATGGCATAAAGACAGATGTATAGACCAATAAAATACAATAGAGAGCCAAGAAATACACCCATGCATATATGGTAAAAAGATTTTTGACAAGGATTTCAAGACCATTCAATAGAGGAAAAGACAATCTTTTCAATGAATGGAACTGGGAAAACTAGATATCCACATGCAAAAGAATAAAGTTCGACCTTTACCTAATATTATATACAACCATTAACTCAAGATAGATATATGATCGAAATGTATGACATACTACTACAAAGTTCTTAGAAGAAAACAAAGGGCAAAACTTCATTACACTGAATTTCGCAATGCTTTCTTGGACATTACACCAAAGGCACAGGCAACAAAAGAAAAAAATAGACAAATTCCACTTTATGACAAGTTAAAAATTCTGTTCATCAAAAGACACTATCAATAGACAGAATGGGAGAAAATATTTGCTAATTATATATTTGATAAGGAATATCTAAAATACATAGAGAACTCTCAAAGCTCAACAACATAAAAATCAAACAATCCAATTCAAAATTGGGCAAAGGGCTTGAATAGACATTTTTCCAAAGAAGATATACAAATGGCCCATTAAGTACATGAAAAAATGTTCAATATCACTAATTACTAGGGGAAATGCAAATGAAAACTATGATGAGGTACCACCTTATATCCATTAGGATGGCTACCATCATAAAAACAGAACATAACAAGCATTGGTGAGGATATGGGGAAATTAGAACCCTGTGCATGAAGCAATGAAGAACAGATTAATGGTTGCCAGGGACCAGGATTAGGATGTGAGTGAGTGAATGAGTTATTTGTTTGTTTGTGTGAGACAGGGTCTCGCTCTACTGCTGGGGCTAGAATAAAGTGGCATCATCAGAATTCACTGCAACCTCAAACTCCCGGGCTCAAGCAATCCTTTTGCCTCAGTCTCTTGAGTAGCTGGTCCTACAGGTGTGCACCACCATGCCTGGCTAAATTTTTGCTTTTAATCCCCTTATCTTCCAATCAGCTAATTTTTTAAAAAAATTTTTTTTGTGGAGCAAGATCTTGCTATCTTGCTCAGGCTAGTCTTGATCTCCTGGCCTCAAGTGATCTTCCTGCCTCAGCCTCCCAAAGCACTAGGATTACAAGGGTGAACCACCATGGCTAGCCAGGACATGGCTATAAAGGGATAGCACATGGGAATTTCTTTGGGAATTCTGTATCCCTATTGTGGTTATGGTTACCTGAATTTATACATGTGATAAAATTCCACAGAACAAAACTCTTTTACCAAAAAGATTGCATGTAAAACTTGGTGAAATCCAAATAAGGTCTGTAGTTAATAAATAGTATTATAACAATGTCAGTTTTCTGGTTTTAATACTTATACTATGGTTATATAAGATGTCATTGGGGGAAGCTAGGTGAAGCGTACATATAAACACTCTGTTCTATTTTTGCAACTTCTATGTGAATCTAAAATTATTTCAAAATTGAAGTTTAAAAATCCTGTTACCTTATTATGCAGAACAACTTATTTCTCAACTATACCCCAGATTATTTTTTTAAAAGAGCACCAATTGTTCTAATTTAAAAACAAAACAAAATCACTATGTTTCATATATATGTGTGTGCATGTGTATGTGCATGTGTGTGTGTGTGTGTATGTACATATATAAAAAGCACTAGTGGAAGCTTTTTCTTTAGTTTCAAGCAGATAAAATTCTGAGATACACTCGTTCCTTCACAGAACAAACCAGGAATCCTGGGTTTATTTATTTTTTATCCCATTACAAATATAACAACAATAATTGAAGAAGATGATAATAATTTGTTCTAGTCTGCTGGTTAGAGCCTACCTGGAATACTGCTTTCAATTCTGGGTATCATTCTTTAAAAAACAGTCCAGGAGTGACTGACCAGGATAGAGAAGAAATTTGAAACATATTTTCTGCGAAGCAAATACAGGAACTAGGTTATGTTTACTCTAGAGAAGAAGAGATAATAAAGTTCTGGTAATTGTCTTCAAATCTACAAAAGGTTATCCTGTGGAAGACAGATTTATTTGGAACACTCTACAGTGTAGAATTAGGATCAATAGTCCTACAAAGACTTTTGCCCAAGATAAGCAGACACTAAAAAATAGTGCTGTCCAAAGAGGAAATGGAGTGCCTTGAAAGACAGAGAGTTGCCTACCACAGAGAGAATAAAAGCATTGGCAATAATGTTGACCTTTCAGGATTTCTGGTTTAAAATAGCATTGTACACATGCATTTATCTCAGAAACCTCCTAAAATGTGAAATTAAAATAACAGAAAGACATGGAAAAGATGACAGTGGACAACAAAGATTAATAAAATTTTGCAAACAAGGAAGGAGATAAAGGAGTAGTCACATTCACTTAGCACAACAGAATCTAGCTGGTTCTCATCAAAGAACTCCAGAAATCTAAGGAATTGGAGATACCAGTTATCTCAGACAGCAGGAGTGAGGAGAAATGTTAGAAACACTGCAATTCATTGAAATTATATACATGAAAGAAATAGTTAAGACATCCTTCTTCCAACCACCAGGTAGCCAAACAACTGTTCCTCCTTCACACTGACAGAAAGAGGAAAGGCTTATTTTCTGATTAAATTGAACCAGAACAGCTCTATATTCAAAGACATAAGATATAGCAAAGGGTAGAGGTAAACCTTACTGAAAATAAGGACACTATGTGAAAAATTACATACAAAAAGCTGCCTTCCCCTGTTCAGTTCCCAAAATACTAAAGAGAAAAGTCCAAAGCTTTAAGAAAAAAAGCAAGTCACATATAAACAGGATCAGGAATCAGAATGCTATCATCTTTTCAACAGTAACAATGGAAACTAAGATAAATAAATGTCTTCAAAATTCTGTAGGAAAATAATTTCCTAATGTGAAATTCTATACTCAACCAAACTATCCATCAAGTGGGGGAGTAGAATAAAGACATTTCAGGTTAACAAAGTCTCAAAAAAAATTAACTACCATGAATCTTTTATAAGAAGACTATTAAAGGATGTGCACCAGCAAAATGAGAGGGGAAACCCAGAAAGAGAAAGACAGGAGAACCAGGCAACTGAGGTACTAATAAAGGAAATAAAGGAAGGAAGTAATAGGAACTCTGAGACTGATGGTAGAGTTCCAGAACGGCAGCCGTATAAGAGGTCTAGAGAGCTCTTTTTGCACTCTTCCTTTGGCTCTCACTTTGCTGCAACAGTGGGTCTGGTCATCATCTGTGGCATATGTATCATGCTCTATAAACCTGTACCTTGCTGTTGCCCTATAATCCTGTCTTTCTCTCCTCAATAAACCCTGTTTTAGTGCTGGGGGGTGGGGGAAGGGGCCTAGGGCTAGAGAGCATACAATCCAGATTGGAACAGGTAGATTCAAGGCTCTTGGATAAAAGTCTTAAAAAACAAAAAGAAAAGATGGTTATCTAACCATTTTCAACTATACTAGAGTGGCTTTATAGTTCCATTGCAGAGTTCAGAAAAGACATAGGTACACAGAAAACTAAGCAAATCAAAAATATTAATAGATAATTATTAACTCCAGGAAAAACAAAAGGTTGTACAAGAAAGAAAATGTAAACACAGTATATGATGGTTCAGCTGTGAACAGAATTTACATAATCTGAACAATGTAAACATTATTTTGCCCAAAGTCATGTTATGATTATATTGGGAATGTGTCAGGGGAAGGTTAGTGGTAGCAGGAGTTGTATAAGATTGTTAAATCTTTATATTCCAGAATAAGAAACAAAGAGTAATGTCTATAATTGAAAAAGCAAAAAAAAATAGAAAATATTCACTTTTTTTTCTTCTTTTAGAGACTGTCTCATTCTGTCACCCAGGCTGGAGTGCCATGGGGCAATCACAGGTCACTGTGGTCTCGAACTCCCAGGCTCAAGCAATCCTCCTGACTCAGCCTCCTGAGTAGCTGGGACTAAAGGCATGTGCCACCATGCCTGGCTAATTTTTCTATTTTTTTTTTTTTTTTTTTGTAGAGACTGGATTTCCCTATGTTGCCCAGGAACTCCTGAGCTCAAGTGATCCTCCTACCTCAGTCTCTGAAAGTGCTGAGATTATAGGCGTGAACTACCACATCCCACCTAATAGAAACATTCTTTAGAGACAGAGATAAATCCTAGAAGAAATAATTTAAAGAATTAAAAATAGCTGCCCTCTTTGCTGTTGCTGTCCCAATGTAAAGGAAAAAAATAAAAATAGTTGCTCCAGGCTCAGCATGGTGGCTCACGCCTGTAATCCTAGCACTCTGGGAGGCCGAGGCGGGTAGATCCCTCAAGGTCAGGAGTTTGAAACCAGCCTGAGCAAGAGCGAGACCCCATCTCTACCAAAAGTAGAAAGAAATTAATTGGCCAACTAAAAATATATAGAAAAAATGAGCTGGGCATGGTGGCACATGCCTGTAGTCCCAGCTACTCAGGAGGCTGAGACAGAAGGATCGCTTCAGCCCAGGAGTTTGAGTTTGCTGTGAACTAGGCTGACGCCACAGCACCCTAGCCCAGGCAACAGAGTGAGACTCTGTCTCAAAAAAAAAAAAAATAGTTGCTCCAAGGAGGACTTGGGGATAAAAAAGATTAGAATAAGAGACTACACTTTTTATAATAAGCTTTATGGTGTACTATTTTGCTTTACAAAACGTTTTACATGTATTACACTGAATAAAAATTAAAATTATTTTAAAATCTATAGATTCTAGTGTCCCACTTCCAGACCCACTGAGTAACAGAATATCTGAATACATCTACTTATTTAAATGGCCTTAAACGATTGTAACTGGTTAGTTCAGTTGGATAAAACAATAGTGTAAGATTGTGGACTTAAAGCCTAGTACAGGCTTTGCCACAGTCCATGAATTCAAAAACATACCCTCAATCCTACCCAACAGATTTAAATAAGTATGCATCTCTTACAAAGAAGACCATGAAAGAGATTTTAAATGGGTCAGCACAATCCATCACTACAAGAAAACCTTCTTAAAAGTATATAAATTCAGTGTGGTGGCTTGCACCTGTAATCCCAGCTGCTTGGAAGGCTGAGACAGGAGGATCACTTGAGCCCAGAAGTTCAAGGCTATAGTGAGCTATGACCAAGCCACTGCACTCTTGCCTGGGTGATAGTGAGACCCCATCTCTTTAAAAAAAAAAAAAAAGGAATATAAAACCCATACAGATAAGGTAGTAACAAAATCTTTATACATTAAGAATAGTAAATTACATTAACAAGTTAAAACTCATTTCTCTCTTGCAATAACTTTTATTGGGTAATTGGATTAAATGTATATTTAATGTACTTCATCCTTCAACACAGCTTATCTTTGAGGTTCTGCTGAATTTTAGTTGCCATAACAACCTGAGTAAACCCTTTATTGCTGTAGATATCTGTAACTATTTATAAATGCAACAGCTGGGTCTGTCCAGCTAAATTTCTGTTATAAAACACCAAAGCAGTTTTCATTTGCTCTGAATAAACTTGAGGAAAATTTTGGGGATCATTAATACTAAAATTTCTATATTTCTATCTTAAATATAAAAATGTACTATAAATTATATACAATAAGGCAGAAACACATTTTCATTTCATTGATTACTGAAGAAATAGCAATGTTAATACAAAACTTGCTAAATTGTCAACTTTTTTCTGAATTGAAATATGCTTAGTTTTTTGTTTTTGTTTAAGACAGTATCTCACTATGTATCCCAGGCTGGTCTTGAACTCCTGGGCTCAAACGATCCTCCTGTCTCAGCCTCTTGAGTAGCTGGATATGTGCTTCCAAGCTCTGCATGCTTAGTTATTTTAAGTGAATTTCTTCTCTCCATAATTACACAATGCAAGGCAAAACACAAAGAAGCAAACACTGGCACTTACATAAAACAGCATTTACTAGCAGCTAAGGCAAACTAAATTCATTAAGAAAAATAGAATAAATATTTTATAACCAAAAAAATTTTTAAATTTCTTTTTAAAATGATTGTTTTGTTTCCATTAAAGTAACTATTAATAATTAGATTGAAGAAACCTCAGTGATATGAGGTTTTTTCCATAAAATATATGACTCAATGAGTTTTTGAGTACATGAGATTATAAAAATAAAAGGTCTATTCTGCAGCATGTAGCAGTTGATTGGCAGCTTTTCAGATAGGATCTGAGCCCAAAGTGTTGGTTTGATAGATCATTCAGATTAAAACTGCTATATTTAGGACAAGCTACAGTTTTTTCCCATAGGAAAATAGTTTTAGATTATGTATAAATAAATTTGTTGAATGATTATTATTAAATACATTTTCTACCTTGGTTTGAGATTGTCATCTTTGTGCTCATTTCCTTTCAAACCCTTTCCCCAACTATAACTCATGTTTTAGAAGCATGAGTTGTATCCTTTACATCAGTATATTTTGGGACAGTCTGTTAATTTGAAAATTAATAGATTATGAAAATTAAATCTCACACCTTGTCCACATTTAATTTAATCAATGCTTAATTTTGCAGAGATGTTAACAATAATAAAATAGTGTACAAAGAAACAATTTCCTAAGGGGGGAAAAGAACTAAACAATAGGTGATCCAGATAGCAGCCAGCAATGCTATTTTCAAATTTTAAAGAATAACTATAGAGGCATAAGAACCATTCTCCTATATTCATTACTGTTGTACTTTGACATAAAACATATTTAATCTTTAAATGAGGTCTTTGCCCTTTCACCTAAATTTTTTAGAGAATAGCATAATTACAATCCTGAGAAACCATTCCTGTGCCTGGAATTTCAAGTAAGTCTGTCTTTCATGCAAATACCCACATGATTATTTTCCCATTACTTTCACAGTTCCTTTCCTGCCCACTCCATTCTTGAACAACTTATCACAGATGCTTACATGACAGGAATATGTCCATTTCAGTTTCTCTTAAACTAGATACAATTCTTCTTAGGTGAAGAAATAAGGATAAGACCTTACTTTTATATTTTTCCTTTTAGGTTTAAAAAGCGTTCACATATACTATATTATCTTATCCTCACAATAATGCTTCTACATGGGTAAAATAGATATTATTATTCTCAGTGGAAAATCAGAAAAACTTGGGCTCAGAAGCGTTTGCCCCAGGTCAAACAAGAAGTGCAATAATAATCAGAAGTCAGCTCTCCTGATACATTCTTTTCAACACTTTGCTGCCTCACTATTTTATGAGGAGGAGAGAGTGGGGCAACTGACTTTGGCAGCCTTCAGTTGTCACAGACTCTGAACAACAGGATCAATTATAATCTATTCTCTCTGACAGCAATGTCTGGCAGTGTAAGTAGACCTAACTGATACCACAATTTTAATTATCAACCAGAGGCTTAAACTTATGCTTGCTATAATAGAATTTGCCCACAGGGGGATAAAAAAAATGGAACACTGTATTTCAGAAAAGAACCACTTATTAAATCCAAATCTTCCCATTGTCTTTTTTTGGGGGGTGGGGCAGGAGAATGTATGAAGTCTTCACATTTTCTATCCATGAGCAGCTAGTGTTTAAAACATAAATTAATCAAAGAGCAAGTTTACAAATGCCTATGGGCTATACCTGTAGAAATATGAACACATTCCGTTTTTAGTAAATACTTAATCCTAGTGTAGGGCCAGAACAGAATGGGATAGAAATTGGTTCTATCTTTGACATTCTTCTTATCAGCTAACAAACACCTAGAGGTTGTTCTTCTAATGTAATTATCAGCAAAACCCATAACAGAATCAGAAGCAGGCACATACTCCCTCTTGCTTTGGAGGAAGAAAGAGATATTTGGGACTCTCCAAAAAAATCAGACTTAGCAACTTTACTTCTAAGTAAACAACCCACACTGCTGCTCATGTTTTATCATGCCTGCTCCTAATCACATACTTATCTATCTCATTCAGTACATATCATTGCCTCTTGCCTAATTCCTTTATTATATCTTTCTTTCCATCTCTCTTTTTGGTAATCCTCATCTCTATCTGCTCTGTCTTCTTCCTGCCAAATACTTTCCTGAAGCTGCCACCTCAACTCCCAGATAAAGCCTTACCTTCATCAACAATTTATGTTTTAAAATGATCTCTTAATTTTCCTCGCTCTCCTTTCAAAATCTCATTGATGTATCTTGATGTATACCCTTGATGTATCTCAGTTAGTTATTAGAACAGCTAGTTGTTTAAAGGACCGTAACTGTTAAATAACTAGTGTCATTTTAGACAGGATAGGGGAGAAATTTGGGAAAGGACAGTTTTCACATTTTCAACCCACTCTCCCCTTGCCTTTAGCAAAGAATAATGGAGTTGTAAACCCAGGAAAACTCTTTCCTCCATTCCTTACAGTCTCAAAATAATTTCCCTTCATTGCTGAAGAAAGCTTTAGTTACCATTATATTTCCATCTCTTCTACTAGTTTCCCAAGGCCCTTGCTATCCGGTATTTGCTCCTGAATGAAGGGAATTATTTCTATTACATTGGGCAAGTTCCTACCCTGCCCTAAGCTAAATTAAATTAAATATCCAAGGTATGTGTATCTATATCAAAAGATGTATGCTCGCTCTGGTCTCTGAGTGGCACAGAGGGGAATAAGGAGCTTTAATGCAGGAATCTTCATATCGAAATGTAATAGTTTTCTTCTTTTTCTAGTGAACTCTTTCCTCCTCTCCATATGATCATAAAAATGCAAAGTTTAGATGAAGGTCCATAATATTAATTATATATAACATAATCACTTATATGAACTACTTAGCAATTATACTTTAAACATCATTCAATTAGAATTAAGCACACCATTAAATGTTTCAGACTATGTTTTATTTGATTATAACGCAGAATTTGGTATCTCTTCAGTCTTCATAGTTTACCAGATATAACATGGTAATCTGTTTATCTAAAATTAGTAAGACCATTGCTACTATATAACCCTTAATTATGACTCACTCCTACAAGTAATTCCCTTTATTCATGATGTACTTTAAATATATTTATTTTTAAATATTTGTTTATATATCTAAGTGAGATAACAAAACATAAATAATTCTGTTGAACTTCTAGTACAATTTGGATACTATGATGAAATAATAGCCACTGATGTGTATTCAGTCTCTATCATGCTCATTTTCACTTATTTATATAGTCTGTCAGTGTTTTAAAGTAATTTATGTACATAATTACATATTTTATATATTTGCAGACTACATATTCGTAGTCTAGTAAGCACATTCCTTTAGGGCTTTGATCATGTCTTTTACCATTGAATCTCAAGTAATTTGAAACAGAAAAAAAACACGTCTATTGACCACTAATGAGTCCTGCACTTAGTTTAGCACATCACATGTCTTATCTTCTTTAATTCTCTCAGCAATCCTGTGAAGTAATACTATTATCAAACCACATTTTCCTGAGGGGAAACTTTTGTTTTGAGAGGTTTAGCATCTTGTCCAAGGTCACGTAATTAGTAAGGGAAGCCAAGATCAATTCCAGGTCTCTCTGACACCAAAATCCATGCCCTTTCTCACTGTGTTATATTACTTCTCACATATGTAAGAAGAAATATGCGATTACAAGTATGGCTATGGAAAACTAGTAGGCAGAGATCAACAACCATAACAACAATGACAGTATTGGATTTCATCATCTTATTTGATAAAGATTTAAAGAGAAAACAATATATTTATTCATCAATTTATTTTATTTTTTTAGAGAAAGGGTTTAGAACTCAACCTAAAGAAACTTTTTCCAGAAAGCAAGAAAGTTTCAAAGAAGGAGGAAAGAAGCACTACAAAATAATAAACAACAAAAAGGAGGGCGTGTCAGTAATAAATTTTACCCAGGATTTAGGTGATCTAATTATCATTGGCTCATATATGGGTTGCCAGTACCTGAAATACCAAGAAAGCAGTGAACTTGTCATATATATTTAAAGCTTACACTACTTAAAGCTTGTATGTAAGAATAAGTTGCCTTCTAAAATCTCCATAATTAAAACTCAACTACCTTTTATTAGCTGTATCCTCCAACAGTAATATTAAGTGTCTTGGGCTCATCTTCATTGTAAACTCCAAAAGATACAAATAAAGATCTATGTTATCTTCATCAGTGCCAACATGTAGTCACTAAAATGTGCTTGTAGATAAAGATATTCTGAATTAAATACAAACCTACTGCTTGTTACTTGTGTGAGCATAGACTTGTTTACTTGTCAACTCATTTAACTTGTCTGTGTGCCTTAAGTTTCCCATCTATAAAATAAAGACAATAGGAGTTCCTACTCAACAAGGGTTGTTGTGAGGATTAAATTAGATAATGTGTTTAAAGTACTTAGCCCAGGGTCTGGCATATAGTAAGTACTCAATAAAGCTTAACTATTTTTAACTATTTAACTTAACTATTTAATATTATTTACTTTTCAAGTACGGTACTGATAATAGACTAGATACACTATAGATTTAACTTTAGAAAAAAACTGGAGTGTATTCTTCTTGGGAAACTTAAGCATTTTCTAGGAGATAAGCAAAATCTAGTGTTTGTTATCATACAAGTTTCAGAATGCTCAGGAATCTCAAGTGTTAACTAGTTTGAGAAGCAGCATGATTTATTCATAGCATGTTTCACTTGCTAGAATACAAGATTCTTTCTAACTTTTCAATGCATAATATACCAAAGAAATCAGTATTTAATATTTCAAATTTAGAGAAATAAACAAGAGAAAAATACTAAAAGGCAAATCTAGAAATGTTATTACCCCCAAATGATAACACATTTGTGGAATTCCAAGACGTTTTCTTATTTTAAAAAGAAATAGTAAACATTTTAAAAATAAGGCAACAAAAAGTCTTCTGAAACTATCTGTTAAAACACAATGTATGCTACTGTGAAAAAGTTGGGTGGTTCCTCAAAAAGGTTACTATATATGATCCAACAATTCCACTCCTAGGTTTATACTCAAAAGATTTTAAAGCAGGGACTTGTTAGGTTGGGACAAGGAGGAAGGGGAACACATGCTTTGTCTGGGGGGCGGGGGGGGGGTGGATTCCACTGAGAAATAGATGACATTAGGAGATGCTTTGTCTACTAGGAGGAACAAATTGACCAGAAGGGGGGCTTCCAAGAAAGAACAGATGATGCGTCAAGGGCTTCCAAGAACTGACCAGATATTTGGTCTACGAGAAGGGGTCTCCAAGGACTGACCAACCAGACAGAGGTAGAAAGGCCAGAGAGTGGAGATATGACCAAGGCCACAAATGATGGTCTCTGGAACATGTGTACAAGCAAGGTGACAGTATCCCCGAATGACCAACCCTCATTAACATAGTAAAAATCACACCCACCAGCACCATGACAGTTTACAAATAGCATGGCAATCCCTGGAAACTGCCTTACAAAGTTAAAAATGGAGAGGGTTCCCAGTTCCAGGAATTTTCCACCTTTTTTCTAAGAAAAACCACAAATATTCCATCCCCCACGTAACATAAAATTTGGGAATCAGCATAAAAATGAAAATCCTGTTAAACTCAAGTTCTCCACCACTCACAGAGGTTGATCCATTCCTTCTCTGGAACGTATTATGCTTTAATAAACTTTTGCACTTTGCTTGCTTGCATCTGCTTGGTCTGCTCATTTGCTACATCAATTTGATAACAGTAACCATTCTTTGGTACTGGGAGCCAAGAACCAGGGAACACGGGGACCTGACATCTTGTCCCCACACCTGACAGACTCAAACTCATACTTTGTACACCAATGTCCACAGCAGCATGGCACTCAGTTATACCAATGTCTCAGCCATAATTTCTAGTTAATACTGACTTTAAGGAATTCAAAACAATATTCACAAATTATATCACTCTCACACACCTAATTATAGTTAACTTGGTAGAGTTTTTATTTCCCTACTGAGAATTCTGAAGTAAGTTAAGGACAAAGGTTTAAATGGTTTACCCAAGAATTCAATGGCAATAACTTTAAAAAAAAGAAAAGTGGACAGGCTTTTATCACTGAATGTTCACATGTACTAAGCTAGAAGTATTTCTGTACTATAAATAAATACTCATTATAGCTCAGGTAATCTATTCCTTAAGATAACCTGTGCCACAGAATTGCACAACTCAAGGGTTCACCATTCACATCTTGGTCCATGTGGTCAGAAAACTTCAGACTGTGGGCCAAATCTGGCCCAGCATCTGTTTTTGTAAATGAAGTTTTATTAGAATACAGTCACACCCATTTGTTTACATATTGCCTATGGCTGTTTTTGTGCTATAACAGCAAGGCTGAGCCATTGTGATAGATATCTTATGGCTTATGGATGGCAAAGCCTGAACTATTTTCTATCTGGCGGGCTATAGAAAAAACACTGTCAACTCTTGGTCTGTGTGAATGCTGCGCCTGGAATAATGTGGCGTACGCCTATACAGCAGCTCTGGAACAATTTACTAAAGAATACAGTATCAGTATTTTATAGATGAAAAAACTGAGACTCAGTAATACCAAGTATGTCTCCAAGGTCATGTAGCTTTTAAGTGACAAAGTTAGCTTTCAAACCCAGATCATTCCACTAAATCACACAGACCATGTAAATATTAGGGATAGTAACAAATACCTCCATTACCTGTTGTTACAAGTCTCAAATATGCACATGAAAATATTATAGAAATGTTAATTGTTATTATTACAGAGTAAATATTAAACAGCCATATAGTTTCTCCTTTTTCCTTCCATAAAATTGGTGCTTTTGCCATATGTAATCCTATATTTACCAATCCCTCAGAACAAGATCTTTTTTTTTTTTTTTTGAGACAGAGTCTCACTTTGTTGCCCGGGCTAGAGTGTCGTGGCATCAGCCTAGCTCACAGCAACCTCAAACTCCTGGGCTCAAGCAATCCTTCTGCCTCAGCCTCCCAAGTAGCTGGGACTACAGGCATGTGCCACCATGCCCGGTTAATTTTTTCTATATATTTTTAGTTGGCCAATTAATTTCTTCCTATTTTTAACAGAGATGGGGTCTCGCTCTTGCTCAGGCTGGTTTCGAACTCTTGATCTTGAGCGATCTGCCCACCTCGGCAGAATAAGATCTTTATATTCCTATTCCCATCATCTTCCATTTATCAAAATACTTCTTTTCTAGAATCATCTTAAAAGCCATATTCTTGGCTGAGCACAGTGGCTCACGCTTGTAACCCTAGCACTCTGGGAGGCCAAGGCGGGAGGATTGCTTGAGCTCAGGAAATCGAGATCAGCCTGAGCAAGAGTGAGACCTCGTCTCAACTAAAAATACAAAGAAATTAGCCAAACAACTAAAAATAGAAAAAATTAGCCAGGCTCAGTGGCAAGTGTCTGTAGTCCCAGTTACCCGAGAGGCTGAGGCAAGAGGATCGCTTGAGCCCAGGAGTTTGAGGTTGCTGTGAGCTAGGCTGACGCCACGGCACTCTAGCCCAAGCAAGAGAGTGAGACCCTGTCTCAAAAAAAAAAGAAGTCATATTCTTAATGACACCTTCTCTGAATCCCTAATCAATATTCATTGCTCTTTCCTATATTCCTCTATAGCATGTTATTGGAAACTGTTTAACATTTGTTTCATTCTACTTTCTATTATTTACTGATATATTTATATTTCCATTATATTATTATTTTACAGTATTTAGGGGACCATTTTTTATTTATGCTTATATCCACCTCAATCTCCCTTTCCCACTATAGTGCCTGTCAAAGTTCCTTGTACATAGTAAATACCCACTGAATTGGACTCCCTGACATTGTACATCTAGTTCTGCTCTGTTCCCATCTGTTGCTCATCACACCAAGCTAGGTTGCCTCCAGTACATCTGTCCACTTCTCAAAAGGCCAGAGGAAAGCTAGAAACTCTTCTAAATGAAATATAGACAGAATTTTTTATTTCTACAACGTTCAGTGTGATATTCAATACTTTAAATGAAAATGCCTGTCTATAACTTAATTTTTCTTTAAAAGAGTAATATTTTATCAAGTTTATCAATATAATCCATTTCCCCATTTAATCTTTAAACCAAATTGTTCAAACTCAAATCCTCTCACAAATAAACGCAATGTTCCAACTCAGCTGTTGGCGGCACAATGTGTCACAAAGAACAACCCCTACTATCTTGGCAAGAATTATAGAATTAGCTAATTACAGTACAGTCTCCTTTATCTGTTTTCACTGGGAGAAGGAGCAATCTAGATATATCAAAAAGAAAATGATCCAGAAAGCCATCATAGGGTCTTTCCACAAATATGTAAGGCCCACTAAGTCAATTTAGATTAGGCTTTTCTTCACATGTACATAATTTTTCTATGATAGTAAAAGAAATTCCAAGATGTGAGGTTTTCATGAGAAAGAGGCTAAAAAAGTCCCATTGTACAAGGTAGCCAAGAAAAAAAATATTTTGGACAAGGTGGAGATTTATATGGGCCTAAAGCCTGACAAAAAGAGAGTTGAGATACATAAATTAGAAGATAGTCCCAGCCATAAAAGAGCTTGGGTTTTCTTTGGGGGAGAAAAAATAAACATATGAAATAATTTAAGAATAATAATGAACATATCTTATAAACAGTGATTCAAAATATTTCTGTCATCTCTCACTGGTACATCATAAATTATTTTGACTACTGCCATAAATCAAACAAATACACACACAACACTGCTTGGGTCTTAAGACTGAGCCACAGAGACTGAACGGAAGAAGGATATTATTTTTCATTTTTCATGATTTGTATTCCATTTGCCTTTGAAAGGACTTGAGGAAACCAACAGAGTATAACAATGTGTGCTATTTATGGTTATAAAAAAATATATATCCTGGCCGGGCGCGGTGGCTCACGCCTGTAATCCTAGCACTATGGGAGGCCAAGATGGGCAGATCGCTCAAGGTCAGGAGTTCGAAACAAGCCTGAGCAAGAGTGAGACTCCGTCTCTACTAAAAGTAGAAAGAAATTAATTCGCCAACTAAAAAAATATATACAGAAAAAATTAGCCAGGCATGGTGGCAGATGCCTGTAGTCCCAGCTACTCGAGAGACTGAGGCAGGAGGATCGCTTGAGCCCAGGAGTTTGAGGTTGCTGTGAGCTAGGCTGACGCCACAGCACTCTAGCCCAGGCAACAGAGTGAGACTCTGTCTCAAAAAAAAAAAAAAATACATATACATATATCCCTCAAATAATGTGGGAAAGTAAATAAATCTAGGCACCTGAGGTGATCAGATGGCATCTGGACTAAAAAGATGTGAAACAACTTCAATCTCCTACCATTTTCTTACAACAAAATGTGAAACTACTATCAAATCTATCTTTCACTATGAATTCTATGAAAAGGTTACTGAACAGACTATATTAGAAATCCTTACTCTTAGGGAATTTAGAGAATAAAAAAATAAAATGGAATTCTGAGATATCTGTCCTGTCTTTATGTTTGGTTCTTCATCTTTTAATAACTAAGGACTTAATGAACAAAATCTTATGTATTTCTTCTTTTCTAGCTAAGGATGTGAACTGCAAATACAAAATTAGAAAAACAGCACAAATCCATTCACTTTGTACCTGCTAATCAAAAATTAGTAACATTTTACAGGGACAGGTAAAGGGATACTTCATGGTCATACAGACACCTAAAGTTTAAGATAATAGTTAACAATACAAAAGAAAAAAGTCTCCATTTTTTCCTACTAATTTGGTTCTGATTGCACAATGCATAAAAGTTAATGACAGGTTTTGAAGATATAAAACATTTTGGTTGCAAGAAGATTGTCAGTTTTGATGCAGTAGTGCAAAGGATAAATTCTAAAATTTCTCTTTTAAGAGGCAGAGTCCTAATTATGCTATTATTAATAATATTAATTCTCCAGTTTTTCCCTAATGAACCAAAAATATTTCATAGCTCCTATTCAAGGCAAATACAACATGAATTTACCCTGAAAAAACCTTTTTAACATAAGTCACCTAAAAATGCTAGCTAAAATATGAAAATCACCTTGAGATAAAGTACCAGTGAACATAAATTCACAATTAAAATCACAAAACATGAAGCAAACCACTGACTGGGGGTCAGCAGAAATAATAAACATGAGAACCCACAAAATAGTGGAATTATTGGCTACAGGATAGCATTTAAAGAAACAAAAAGGATTTAAAAAATATGACTAAGGAACACTATTCAATGAACAGGCAGATTTGGAAAGGGACCTAATGAAATTTCTAGAAACTGGACATATAATAATTAAAATCAGAAACTCAGTGGACAAATTAAAATTCAGGGTAAATGAAGCTAAAGTGAAAATTACCAGTCCAAACTGGAAGACAGATCCAAAGAATATGACCAGATGTAACATGGAAACATAAAAGAGATAGAAAATGTAAAAGAAAAGTTAAGAGATAAAGAAGAAAAGCTGAGAATGTTTAGCACATATAATTAGAGTTCCAGAAGGAGAATGGTCAACAGGCAATATTTAAAGAAGTAATGCTAAGCATTGCTCAGACTTGATAAAAATTACAGATTCTCAGATTAAGGGAGCCCAACGAATCCCAAGCAGGACAAATAAAATGAAAACCACCTATATAGATTGTCATGAAACTGGATAACATCAAAGGCAAAGAAAATATTTTAGAGGCTATGAGAAAGAAAAGACAGATATCTCAGTGAATTTCTAAAGTATGTAATTTAGGAAGAAGGAAACTTGAAAGAAAGGTCTGAGATGTTGGAATCCTAACAAAGCAAATTATAAACATAAATAAGTCTAAACAAACATTTGGCTGTATAAAACAATACTCATAGGCTCAGTAGCTCATGCCTGTAATACCAGTACTTTGGGAGGTCAAGGAAGGAGGATCGCCTGAGGCCTGGAGTCCAAGACCAGCCTGGGCAATATAACTAGATGCCATCTCTACAAAAACATTTTTTAAAAATTTAGCTGGGCCAGGCGCAGTGGCTCAGCCTGTAATCCTAGCACTCTGGGAGGCTGAGGTGGGAGGATCTCTTGAGCTCAGGAGTTCAAGA
>CAUYMX010131137.1:0-32096 GCA_963573855.1 Lepilemur septentrionalis | reverse complement strand
AGGGAGTGTGGGCACTTCTTCAGAGACTTTGGCAAATGATGAAACCCAGCTAGAATTCTATGACACTGTTGTGTCTTCACTGTATTTATTTTTACAATTACTTTCTGTTTTGAGCATGTGATAATTGGTTTTCTGCTTACAGAAGGGTACAAAGTTTCTGTTTTAAATTATTTTATTTGAGGCTAAAAGTCAGCTAATTTAAAGAGAAAATATGAAATAAAATACTGCAGAAGGTGCATGTTTAAGACCAAAAAAAAAAAAATGCAAAAAATCATGCAGGTAGTACATGGTTCTACATGGGTATGGCAAGAACCAGGCCGCTGACTTCTGTGAGCATGAGAACCAAGGTAAAGAAGTATAAAAAACAGCTTACAAGAGGAGGCAACAGTTCGTGACAAGAACCAGGGCACATGTGATGTGGCAGAAAGGTAAACTGAGGCCGGGTCGTGGAGAGCCTTGAGGCTGAGGGGCAGTATCTAGGCTTCCGCCTGTGAGCGCAGGGGCCTTTAGAGGTTGTCAGCCCATTCGATGAGCAGGCTCATCCCCAAAGCTGGACTGGTTTGGAGGAGGAGAGGAGAGAAGTTGGCTTGTTTGGATTCTGGGACAGAGAGGCCAAGGAAGCAGCTAGAACTGCCTCTGCTCTGCTGACCACAGCGAGGCCCTGAGAATGCACCTGGCACTCTAGAAGGCCGTGGCTCGTCACAAACTCTACACCTCACAGAGGCACCCCCCCCAAGTATGGTGAGTGGAGCGGAGCCTGGGAGGCAGGTGTCAGCCCAAGCGGTCTCCCACGATAGACAGTTATCACCATATATGGAATGAAAACTTCGAGGGAAAAGGAAAGAGGGGGGAAAAAAAGATTGGAATAGGCTTAAAGAAAAAAGAAAAAAAATACCTAAAGATAGCCTAAACAAAACACACCCAGCCCCTAATGCCTGCCTCACTGTCTGCTAGCCATATGGTGTATGATAAGCCAGACGCTTTTATTTATCTTCTTTGACTTGTCTGCGAAGCTGAGAGCCAGCTCCACCGAGAAAGTTCCACTTGTAGTAAAGACTGCGTCTTGCTCTTCAGTCCTGACCAGCAGCTCCTGGCTCTGCTCTGGGAGGCGGCCCAGCTGCCGCTCTCCTTCCCCCACCCTTGCTGCCTGCCTCCGCTGATCAACATGGGCCACGCTTCCCACCTCCCCGGCCAGTTGTGCCACCTGCAGACAGCTAGCCTGCTCACCAGGGCTCGTCTTCACTGTGGCACTCTGCCATTCGCCCAGTGGCCCAGATGGTAACTGGTAAAAACAAATGTTCCTCGTGGCTGTAAAGTGCCAGCCACTTTGAGCATTCCTTATCAGCAACGTTGCCTCTAGAACCATAAGACCTTCAGAAGTATGTGACTTCCTTCCCTCTGCTCCTGTGTCCTTACATGAGAAAATGGCCAAGCAATATCCAAACTGCCCCAGGTCCCACTTCACTGAATCAGGCCTGTTCTCTTGCTCTCCCTAAAACAACCTAAGTTAATCACATGAAGGTCTGTGCTCACTCTACAATCAGGAGCCCTGGTCTCAGCCTCCAAACTCTTCTGACCACCATCTCAATCTCTCTCGTCAGCCAGGTTTCACCTGAGTGGAGAAGTGCCACGTGTGGAGTGGAGGAAAAAAAGCAGAGCTGAATCCGCCAACAGGATGACAAGTTAAATTTGAATTTCAGATTAAAAAAAAAAAATCATTCTTAGTATAAGTATAGCCCATGCAATATTGGGGACATACTTATACTCAAGAATCATTCACTCTTGATCTGAAACTCAGATTTAGCTGTAAGTTCTATATTTTTATTTGCTGAGCCTGGGAACCCTAGGTATTAGGAAGTGACAGTCCTGCTCTTCCCCAGTAATGCTCAGAGGCCACCATAGAAACAGCCCTCCCTCTGGCCTGTGCCTCAATACTGCCACTCTCTCAGTGCGCTTTGCAAAGGCCTGCATGCACTTTGTGGCCCTGCCTCACAGCCAGGAACCCTGGTAACTGTGAACGAAGGTTACTTCTCAGCCAAAGCAAGAAGTTAAAAAGAACCCCAAAGGAAAGCATTTGTGGAGCAGACCTAGCATGAGGAAACCCAAGAGAAGATGCCCCGTACCCAGCAAATGTGAAAACACTGAGCACAGGCACTCGACGGCCTGGTGCTTGCATGCAGCCTGTCCTGAGCGGCCTCACACTCCCCAGAGGCACCCACAAGCCAATGTAATCTGAGACTGAGCAGCGCTGGGCTGGCTGGCTTAACAGCAGCACAGACAGCTTTATAAATGGCCAGCACCCCAAGCCCTAGGGCAGCTGGTCGGGGCAGGCCCCAGCACGCGTTCTGGCAGAAGACACAGCCCAGCCCCACTAAAAAGCATCTCAGGGGCATGGACTTGTGTGCCCTAGGCCAGGCCAAGTGCCATGGATGTGTGGGGCATTTCTCTATATACAGCCCAGAAGCATCTAGAAGCAGCTGTTATTCTCCTGCTCTGGCACTTATAATGCAATAATAGAATAACACTTCATCTCCCATCTAGAAACTATTTTAACTATCAATCAAAAATTCACTGGCTAATAATATTAGGTTGACCTATACAAAATTGCAATTTTTGTGATTCAAAAATGTTAGAATATTGGCAATTATGTACAGTCCAACCAAATAATAATAATACTGAATGCTTTCTATTTATCGGACACCATGTGAGGTCTTTAAGTAAATTCATCAAACAATACTTAATTCTCATGACCACCTTTCAAGGTAAGCATTACAGTGTTCATTTCAGAGGTGCAGAGACTGAGGCAGGTCACAATACTCATCCAGCTGGATACACACTGGGCCTGTGTGACTCCGAAACCCACATTCATTCCACCCACCACGTGGCCTGGATTATATAGGTTCTTCCACCTCCTTCGCTCTCTGACCCTGCCCTTGGTCAGTTTCTGGCCATTTTTGTTGCATCAAAGACCACCAGGACTTCCAGCCTCCCAGTCAGCAGCTGCCTGCACAGGGGCCACTCTGTAGCTAACCAAAGCCTGGCCTCCTAAATTAGCAGCAAAGTGTATTTAACAAATAATTTCAAGAGGAAAAAAATTCTTGAAAGTTTATTTAGAATGAGAAGGAAAAGAGGCCAAAAAATGCATTCCTAAAATAAACAGAAGTAATCACGGGAGAAAAATCTAGTCCAACCAGTTTTTAAATGCCTCAACTATGACTCTAAGCTGATGCATTATGGACCACTGAGAAAGGCATCAGGTGTGGTGTGATCCAGCCTCACTGCAGACCCAGAGGCATGTGTTTCTGGGGCTGTCCTCTGAGAATATTGCTGAGCCTCATAGAGGGGAGAGGATGAAAAACCTCCTAAAAGAACAAGTCAGAGTCGGACCACCACTGGTCTCTCGGTCCCCCATAACCCTCCTCAGAGGCTGAGACCACACAGTAAGATGAACGAAAGGGCTGTCAGAAGCCAACTTTTGAAAGAAGAGGAAGAAATGGCTATTCTCCTCTTTGTGAAATAAAATCTTGGAATTCAGAGCATACATAATGCATAACAAAAGTGGTTTCCACTAGCTCCAAATGAACATCTGTAGAGATCAAAGTTGGAGGATAAAAGGAGGCAGGACTGACCTTCACATGGGCCGTGTAGTGATGACACATCTCCTCCAGGTGGGTCAGCTGCAGCTTCTCTGTGACCTGACCCGCCGTCTCTCCCAGCAACACAAAGTAGACCCTGGGCAGCTGGCCCTTCTCCTTTTTGGCCACATCAGCCGTCAGAACGTAATTCAGGCCTGCCAAGAAATGAAGGTCAAAACATCAGCAAAGACACACATCATGATAAGGACACCTCCGCTCTCCCTCACAGGATCACATGCATGGTCCATATACCTAGCCTGCCTTCCACTGAACAAAGAACTGCAACCCCAAGTCAAGACCACCTTGGCCAGAGGATGCAGCCAGGGTGCCCTCTGCCTTTCCAGTGACACTCTGTGTGTCCCACTTCATGGCTCTCCCTGATTTAAACCTCATGCCCGTGGTATCAACTGAGCCACCAATATGCACATCAACAGTTAATTGTACCCAACACAGGTTAGTGTTCTGACAAGCAAACATCATGGCAAACCTATAGAACGTTGCTAGAAGCTGCTAAAATTATGGCTGCTTCGTGTGATACTGACTCCTATAAAGCACCGTGACGCATGCCCGACATAAGGGAGCCATCATGTCCAGTAATTCTAACTCATTTCACCAATGCCACTGTGCTCTATACCACTGCATCTATTGGACTGTGTGCCTTCCATGGTTTACTGAGCACTGACTATACGCCAGGCACTGTTGTATAGAACGTTGCTAGAAGCTGCTAGCTTCTAGCAGGGGATACATCAACGAACAACACAGGCAAAAACTCCCGCCTTGATGGAGCTCCCACACACGGAAATTCAGATGAAGGCTGAAATTGCCTTTATTCCCAGGTAGCGGAGTGTGGCGATCGAACAGTTCGTAGTGCCTATCCTTTCAGCAAAACTCTGACCACGGTGGGATCTGTACTGAGGTCCTCTACTGCAAAGAGTAACTCATCATCCCCTACACCTGAATGTGTCAAGCCAGATGGCAGAACTGCTGTGACACAGTCTGGGACTTAAAGAAACAAAAGATGGCCACAATATCAAATGCATACTTGATAACCCAAAAGGTTTTACCTCCATCACTGCAGAGTCTATAAGTAAATGTATGGCAATGTGTTCTTTTATTGGGTAAATATGAATATGGCTTCAGTATCAGACCTATTTCATTGCTTTTCTGTGCCAGAGAGGTCAGCCCTCCCCCTCCACAACTCTTTTTATTTTTTAACTGCTTTAGGGAATATGTCATTTTTAAAGTGAGAGAACAGGAACCTCTGTCCCTAAGGCAGATGACCCAGCCCGGCCCTGGCTCCACACACCTGGCTCCTGGACGCCTGGCCTTTGCATCAGTAAAAAGCAGCCTCGTGCCTGGTGCCTGCCGGTGTTTGAGTAAGCGGAGCCAGGCAGCAGGGATGGCTCTGGCTCTTAATAATATCAAAGGGATCAGCCGCCAGGGGAGGTATGAAGAGAGGGAGAGGAAGGTGACCCGAATGGACATTCTGCGGCTGCCACGGGGCATATTTTTGATGCCTCTAATGGCTTCCCTGAGCCTCTGCCATCTCAGGGATCTGGCCACGCCGAGTTGGCAGATTCCTGGTCAGCAAGAGCGAGTCTGCCCCGATTTGTTT
Source organism: Lepilemur septentrionalis (assembly GCA_963573855.1). NCBI lineage: Eukaryota > Metazoa > Chordata > Mammalia > Primates > Lepilemuridae > Lepilemur > Lepilemur septentrionalis. Next base: position 26,846 of record CAUYMX010131137.1, on the reverse strand, counting down.
ATTCCAGCGAACAGCTGACTTATGAGGCAAGGCTGTCACCAGGAGGGACCTGAGATCTGGATAATCTCAGGAGATGCCGTAACTAAGAAGAAAAGAATGCATATAGGAAAGTACTTCAACATAAAACACACTGGAGACTACACAAGCATGATACACCAACTCCACTGGGGACAGCAGCAGCAAACGGGATGTCAAAGCTTCGAGGCAACCCTAGAGACCAGACTTTGAAACTTTCATTTTATAAGATAAGAGAACGAAGACCTCAAAAGGGAAAAAGACTTGCTCCAGGCCAGAGAGCCATCACTGCAGAGGCAAGTCTAGAACTCTCTTCATCTCTGGTACCAGGCTTGTCCTACCATACTGGTTCTTGGTGCATTTTTTCATTACTTGACCAAAAACTCACATTGTTTTGAATGCACAGACAGCAGATCCAAACAAGTACAAAGATCTAGAACTAAACTCTGGCCAATTTACTTTCTACTGCTCACAACCTCCCTGAGCAACAGCCCAACAGTAAGAAAGGTTAAGTTTCAATGAAGTGGGTTGCCACGTTCTGTTTAGCCAGACCACGGCTAGAGATGCACACTGCTGGAAGACAAGCCAGAGGCCCGGGTTGGGTGAACCACGATGGTGGTGGCAGCGTGTCCTCTGTGTACCCCAGACCAGCCTTCTTCCCAGGTGAGAGAACTAGGGTGACAATGGAGAGGATAGCAGGATTGAGCCATCTTGCCAGAGATGAGCTAGTTGCGCTCAGAGAAAACCTGGGTGGAAATGAACACAGGAAGATAGAGAGGATGCTATGGGTCCCCCACCCATATCCTCTTGTCTTTTACCATTTCTCTGCTGTCCAGCCCAACCTGCAACCGCCAGACCCCTGCATCCCTCTTCCCAAGGGCTTTCTCCAGTGGTTCTGCCCACATGGCAGGAGTGCCAGGGAACTCGAGTCATGCAGGACCCCAATTTCCTCACCCCTTGGGTGGGGTAACTCTGAGGCACGCTCTACACCGACTCTCGGGGTTTCCCAGCAGGATTAAGCTCTAGCTGTCTACAGTGGTAACTTGCTCAGTAATACACCCTCCATTTGGCTGCTGTGATGGTTAATTTTATGTGTCGACTTGGCTGGGCCACAGTACTCAGATATTTGGTCAAACACCAATCTAGATGTCACTGTGAAGGTATTTTTAGATGAAAACATTTCGATCAGTATATTTTGAGTAAAGCAGATTACCCTCCATAATGTGGGTGAGCCTCATTTAATCAGTTGAAGGCTTTAGGATAAAAGGACTCAAGTTCCCTTAAAAAGAAGGAATTGTGCTTCTAGACTGCCTTGACATGGAGCTGCAACATCAACTCTTCCCTGGGTCTCCAGCCCACTGGCCTGCCCTGCAGAATGCAGACTTTCCAGCCCCCACGATGTCGTGAGCCAGTTCCTGGAAACCAGTCAACTACTCTCTAGCTCAGCCCCACCTCTCTCTCCGTTCTGTTTCTCTGGAGAACCTTGACTACTACGCCAGCTGCCTTCCCCTCCTGTCTCACTACCCCCTTTCCCTACTGGTACTTCCTGGGATCCCCGTGAATTAACAACGTGCTCAGATCCTTTATCCAGCCTCTGTTTTGGGGAGAACCCAAATTAACACAGGGCAAGTCAGGAAAAGGGAATGAATTCAACCTTCAATGTGTGCCAGGCACTGTGCTAAGTACTTTACAAACACCAACTTTGATCCTCTGAAGTCCCATCTCCCTGAAGAATCACTGACCCAACATATGTCCCTCTTGCAGCTCCGGAGAGGGGCCAAATAGCCCACAGTTCGTAGAAACCGAGCTGAGGACAAGGCAACTGCTGCTCAGCTTCAAGCAGGGCGTGTGCATGCCAGCACGTTCACCTTTCAGATTTTCCTAAAATCTTGCAGTACATACAATCGCAGACACACCAAATTGTCCAATTCACCAAGCGCAATCATTTTGGAAACATTTCATCTCTAGAACTGCCTGCTTGGTGCTTCTCCTCGATTTAAAATGTATTTTGACATTTTAAATTACCCACAAAAGAGGTCAGCTCTGTATCAGACTCTCTCTTCTAGAAGCAAGCAAGATTCGTGATGAGAAACCCCACCTGAGCAAGGACGCAAGAAGAAATGCAGACCGTTCTGAAGCCCTGAAAGCGACTGGTAGTTTTCAACTGCACCCACCCAAGTGTGCTGGCAGGGAGCCCGAAGAAGCGGAGGACATGTCGTCAGCAGAGCAGCCAGTTGGCTCGCAGGGTTCAGCAGTCTGGGCCCTGGGAGGGTGGGTGCGTCAGGCGGGCTGGGTTGCCCGCAGCCGCCCCTAATGCAAGCCAGCCAGCCGGGCCAGCCCCGTCCGACCCAGGGAGGGTGCTGGTTCTGATTAGGGTCTGCTCCAACAGCACATTTCACATCTTCAAGTTTTTCCCCTGGCAGCTTGTGTCCACGCCATGTCGAATGATGTCATGTTGATGGAAAAGCTGATCAGCCCCGAGTAATACTTTCAGCCGCCTCCTTTCCCTACACCCCCCCCCACCACTGGTTCCCGAGGGCCCCACACACAGGCCTGGGCCAGGAGGGAGCCAGCTGTGTCTCATCAACTTGGGCTCTGGTCCCTCCCAGCGAGTTTCGATTCATTCTCATTCTCCATCAGAACAAGATTTCAGCTGTGAAATTCTACTAATAAATTCCCCTTCCAGAGTGACTCTGAGCTGCCCTTAGAGTTTCCCAGGAGAGGGAGGGGGAAAAAGGATATTTCCACTTTCCTAGCTTCCCTAAATCCCGATCCACCCAAGGAATTAGGTAGTAATTATTAGACTAGGTTACCCCATTCCTCATAGCACACAGACTTGCCTTATCATCCCATCCATCTCCAAGCTTCTTGAGAGACCAGAAGGAGCTCAGAGAATGTTCTCTGTGTGCAAACGCTCTCCAGAGTAGAAATGCAACCCTAAAACCAGAGGAAGGGTCTGGGGACAAGTCGCCTGGTTTCAGCCCTGTTTCTGCTATTGGTATGGATGACATTGGTGCCACCTCTCAGGACCTGGGCTCAGCTGCTTGTCAGGAGGCAGGGCAGGCACCTGTACTTGTTCACAGCTTTGTTGGGCTGTCTGAGAGTGATGGAAACACAGGGCACTGGATCCGAGTGCAAAATTCAACCACTGAGGGATCATCCCTTCCTGGTTGCATTGGGCGCTCTGGTGAGAGTGCAAAGTTGCCAGCTCGACTCCCAGACTCCAGAGACCGACAAGCAAGTGTACGCTTCAGCCTGGCCAGCGAGTAGGTCCAAGCACAGCCCATGGGTCCAGAGCAGAGCCCCCTTGGGCAGAGCATTCATCACCTTCACCTGTGCCAGCCAGGAGGCTGCATGGAGGCACAGGCTGCTCCCCAGGCCTACAATGAAAGATTGATACTACTATTTGGGACAGGCAGAACTCCTGCTTTAAAATGCCTAGTGAAATATGTTACAAACCAGTTCTTGGGGAGCCCAGTGTCAGAGTGAGAGTCTGTGTCTGCATCCCAGTGCTGAGCACAGTGTCTGCACACACGGGCTGAGTGCACATCTAGAGGAGCAAGTGTGGGGGCATCGGCTGTTTCCGTCCTGAGTGTCTGCCTCCCTCCCACCAGGTCCAAGTGCCACGAGGGCAGGGACTTTGCCTGTCCTAGTCACTGCTCTGTACCCTGGGCTGAGCAGAGTGACTGGCACATTGTTAGACCTTAATTGCTATTTGTTGATTGAATAACCAACCGGGGCTTCAGGGACTCAATGTCACTTGGATACTTGTTGTGCTGGTTTATGAAGCTGTTCTCCCTCACTTCCAACCCACCCTTCCCTATTCTGCACCATGATGCTGGGGCTGGGACCCTGCAACCCTCATTTGTGTCTTGCCAGTGGCTCACTGTGAGGCTCTGCCATAGGGAGAGCTTGAGGCAGCCTGCAGAGGGAGAAGGGACTCCTTCCTCCCCACTTCCTATTCCCATCAGCCTAACTCAGCAACAGTTTTTCTTGGCAGCTGGTCTCAACAGCAGTTGATTATAGTTTCCAGTTTTTCCCAAGCCCCCAGAGCCAGCCTCTCCATACTCTCTCAAAGAGACCTGCAGCACCAGCCAGCACCTCCTCCTCAGAGGTCTAGGTCCCAGCTCCACAGGGTCCCTTCTCCAAGCTTACAGATTCTGATAGTCCCAAGGAGACGTTGATCTCAAGCATAACCTTGACCAGTGGTTCTCAAATCTAAGCCACCTGGAGGCTTGTTAAACCACAGTTGCCAAAAGAAAAAAAAAAAAACCAGTTGCAGGCCCCACCCTCAGGGTTTCTGATCCAGTTATAATTTGTACTTCTAACAAGATACCAGGTGATGCTGATACAACACTTTGAGATCCACTGGTGTAGACCTAGCAACGGCAGCCGCTTCCTGCAGTTACTACCAGGTCCTCTATGACCTGCTTAACCAATTCCCAGTGTCAAATTCCCTCTGTTAAAATAACTGGTGTGGTTTCTGTCTTGCTAACTGGGCTCTGCCTATTTCAGAGGCCAAGGCAGATTCACCTCCTGCAGAGAACGTCTATATTTCCCACAGTATTTCCAGAAGCTACAGTAGCCCGTTAGTGGCTTTGCTAATCAGTTGTTCCTGAATACTGCCCTGATCAAGTAGGAGCTATGGTTTCCCTAAAGCAGGAAACAAACAGGCAATTAGTGTCCCTTCTCTGTACTCGAGCCCTACGAGGTAGAGAAAGAGAGGCTAAGGGGACAAAGGATGTAATATCAACTGTTTATGGCTCCCAAAACCATCCTCAGAGAGCGAGTCATGTGGCTGAAGATGCCAGAAGATAAGACACCACTTCTGGCAGCTGTAGAGAAGTACCTAGCACACCATGGGCCCAGGCTACAGTGCCCAAATGTGGCCATCCTTCTGACAAACTCAGTCCGGGATATGCAGACATTGAGAGGTGCCCAGAGGCCTGCTCAGGGCTGGCACTGATTCACCAGGCATTCCGTGGACAAAGTTATCATCAACATGGTTCCTCTGCAGCAGCCAGAAAGGGGGTAAGGCAGGCTCGTACCCCAGAGTCCCAGCTGTGGGTTCCTGATGCAGAAGTCTAGGAGATGATACTGACTAGCCAGCACCCTCTGCTGAGCTGAGAGAAGAGGAGAGTGGAGGATGTCTGTGCCCTGCCAGTACCCCATCCTTCCTCCACCTGGAGACTGGAGACCTGATCTTCCCAACCTCGCACACTCTAGGGGCTGCCTCTATGCTGACTTCTAGGAACACCCCACCCACACCCAGACCCCTACAGCTACTGACAAGCTCTTTTCTGCCTCTTTCACTTCCGCCTCTTTTCTCATCACAGTTTCATAGTTTCCTCCCCAAACTCTCCATTCCACTGCCAGTTCATTTTTGGACAGATTTCTGCATTTCTCCCTCTACTGAGAAGATTGAGACATAGTTCATTTCCCTGAATGCCAGAGAAAGTGACAGAAAAATGCCAGGGATGAATGATCTTCTGCATTGCCCTGTTGATACTAAAATTCTCCAGTTACCATCTCCTTTAAGCCTGATTCTTAAATAAATGTGGGCAAACACCCCCTCAGAGTGTAAATGGATATTTGATTTCATCTGTGAACCTTGTGGCAGATGGAGGCTAAGGAAGAGACCTGAATGGGGGGTGCACACGTGCGGGACAGGTCCCACCTGAAGTTGGATATTAGCCAGGTTGCCTCCTCCTGCCCACAAGGTACAGCACACAGGTCCTGCAATTGCCCATCTCTTCCATTTCACCCAACACCTCTAGGGCCATGGCTAAGCCTGGACCTTTGTTGTAATCCTGCCTAGTGGTCAGTGAAGGGCTGAGGCCTGACAGCCTCCAGAAAGGGCCGCTGGTCAGGAACAGCACGAGGAGGCTCCCCCGTCTCGTCCTCGCTCAGCCCGGGAGCCTTCAAACCAGAGTGTGCTCTATCACTTGTCTCATGTTCTGAAATCACTCCTACTTAGACTTGCACCTTGGTTTCTTCTCATCTGGTCCTGCCATAACCAATTTGCCCTCACTTTCAGTGCACCGCTTCAAGATCAGAACAGTAGAAAACTCTCCGTACTATAGGGGCCCCATGTGTGCAGGACTGTCATCTCCAGTGCTTGGCACATGTGGACACACAATAAATGTTTGTTAAATGAATACACACAGGAACTATTAATTGCCTGCTTCCAGCAGAGTTCAACATTAGTTCTGCTTATTTTTATGCACATCAAAATTGATCTTCAATCATTCTTTAAAAACGTTTTTAATCGAGTCCAACTATACTATGAGGTGGTATTTGGTGGAGTTCACATGAGTCCCAGGACCACCAGGAAGCCTTTTTCCTTAAGACTATGGCATCTTAAACCACTAGCGAAGTGGTGAGGACTAGTTGTTGGAAAGCAGAACTAAGCACCATCAGATCCAACTCCAACTCCTGGCTTCACCAATAGCCACATGATCTTGAGTGAGTGTCTTTTTCCCACTGGGTTACACATGAAAACTTTGTTAATCCTCCTCATTAACCAATTCCCAAGTTTTATCATACAGTTACATTCAATCTTAAAATTTGTAAGCTCTCTTAAAAGGAAAAAAACTATATAAATAAGTACAAAGTTTAATAGTTGAGCTTATTCAATCCACTTGAAGATAAATCTACAATGTGACAGCTGAGAAGGATAAACACATTCTTAAATAAAGTAGGACATTTGAGGTGCAGTTAAGGAATGAACTAGCTCATGGAAGTGTGTGTCTGCATGTTTGGGGGTCTGTACACACACATGTGCTCCAGAGTAGTGCTCCTCCAATGTGCACACAAAGCCAGTGGGGATCTTATTAAAATGCAGACTCTGACTCAGAGGGTCAGGTCCGAAGGAGGGCCCAAGGGTCTGCATCTCGAACAAGCTGCCAGTGATGCTGATGAGTAGCAAGCGCACCACTTATGACATTAAAAATGTCTACGAACGTGAGTCCAGGCTCATATTGCTGCCTTTGTTTTTTTATTGCCTGGAATTTTACTTTCTATTATTAAATCAGCCTTTAAAGTAAAAACAAAGCACCTATTCATCTGCATAATGATCCAGATTCATTTCCTCCAGGTGATCACATCCTCTGAATTCTAGTCAACACTGACCTGATCTTGTTCTGGGAGTCCAGTGTCTGGAGTTGGGCTAGCAAGTTGATTTTCCCCAATCAGAGAAATGGCAGGGACAGCTACCACCTGTCAGGGCAACACCTGCCTCTTTTCAAGTCTCAAAGCAGCCCCCCTCTTTTAGAAACCTAAGCCTTTGAAAACCAGCATCCCAATCCCACCATGCATCTCTGGTCTCCAATTCCACAGTAAATGGTGTAAGCCCCCTGACATCTGGCTGATGCTGCAAGCTCAATGGGGAGCCTCTGAAGTCCCATCATTTCTGTTTTCAAACTGCTCGAAATGTTTCATAAGGGCCAACCTCCAGGCACTGTATTTCCACCAGTCCCACAGGCCTGTCCCACTCACGGTCCAGTGAGGTTTCAGTCTGGTGCACATACATTTTGGGAAAGGATGCTTGGGGTCCAACATTATTTGTCCTAGAGCTGGAGATTGTATGGAATTAGAAACATGTTGACAAGCAAGAAAGAGAAGGGGAGGAACCTCAGAGGGAAAGGGTGTCCACCAGTGGGCCTGCTGCCTGCAAAACCAGCCAGCATGCTCAGCGACAGGGAATGTCCGAAACACCCCGTGCAAACCCACTCCAGCTAAGATGGCTATCCTGAGCCCTGACTCAGAGGCTCATTACCGATTTCTCCGGGAACATGTTTGCCGTGGAAGCTGAAGCAGGCAGTGACATTCAGGCAGTTCACAGGCTGCTGTCCATCGTGACACTGAGGTGCCGTGATGTTGATGGAGCCTGGAAGGAAGATGGACACATCCACCGTAATGACGGGTCTCGCCCTGCAGGACAAGAGAGTGGGGTGACTTAGTGCTGGTGAGGAGCAGCTCTCAGAGCCAAACAAGAACTATACAGACAGGACAAATCCTAGGCCTTCAACTCAGCCTTTATTTAAAGTGTGAAATGACCCAAGAGAGAAGGGCCAGTGTGTTCTGTAAGTACTTTTTCTGGTTTTTAGAAGTGGCACATTGCCTAATAAATTAATGGTTAGCTTCCCAATAATAAAGGCAAGTTAGCTGTTAATAAAACACATCTGGTTAAAGCCATAAACAGACCACCAGATGCTGCACAGTTATTTAAAATTTTACCAATGAAATACCAATTTCCATTTATTAGGGAGATAGGAGTATATCTTTTGTTTGTTTGTTTGTTTCAGCATATTATGGGGGTACAAATGTCAAGGTTACGTATATTGCCCTTTCCCCTCCTCCCCCCTCAAGTCAGAGCTTCGAGCATGACCATCCCCCACACAGTGCACATCGCACTCATTATGTATGTATATACGCATCCCCTCCTCCCCTATCTAAGCAGAGTTCCATGACTCGAGCAATGGATATACACTCCGGGATTTGCCCAAAGCATCTACAGTCATTATAAGCATGAGCTGCAAAGTTCCAGGCCCATCCGGTCAGGCAAATCTCCTCCTTCACTTACCCCCATCAGTTTGTTGGTATTTTTCTAAAAGAATTTGATTAATGGGGTCCCAACCGGTACCAGCAAAGTACTTCAGAGCAGAAGAAATCAACACATCCAACCTCAGGACCAAGTGAACCCTGATGAACATCCACACTCTCCTGCCTGACATGCACCATCCCCCAGCACTTGATAGATGGAAAGTATCTGTGGGCTCCCCCAGGGCATCCAACAAAAGCTAAGAGTCAATCACACCATTCTGCTCTTGCTGCAAACATCTGCTGTACCTAAGCTGTGGCTTAACCTTCTCCCCTCCAGGCCTCACAAAAGACTCTTTTACCCATAAGGAGCCCTGGCTTTCACACTGCTGGGGTGACATAACAAGATTAGGGGGCATTATCAGCTTGAGAACAATGACCTTGCTTGTGTGCGATGCTCCCTCCAAGAGAGCCCAGGGTGACAGGGTGGATGGGAGAAGAATGCATTAAGAAAAACCTGGGCAACAAAAGGAAGTGAGCACACACACAGCACAGATGGGGTGAGGGGACTCCACTGCTGCCACCACTGCTGGGAGATGGGGTCAGCAGAGGGGCAGTGGTGACAGGTGCAATGGAGTTGTGGGACTTCCAGAGCAAATCCAGCTGTAGGATAAATAGAAGTCAGACAACGGCGTTGCCTGAAAGAAATCCAATATGCTGGCCTTTCCATTTTCTTCTGGGTTCATCCCCAGAAGATGCTAGAAATAACTTAGAAAGTGGATAGTCTACCCAGACTGACGTGATTATATAGATGTCAATGGACATTCTGTAAAGCCCTGTTGGAGTTCCCCACCCCCAAGGGGCCTTCCCTGGTGCCCCTGACAGCTGGGCGTCCTCCCTCGCTGTGGTCCCAGCTTGGTACATGTGCCTCTGGCCCCCATTTACTACGGGGAATCGTCACTGTCTATTTCCAAACCTGCCCCACCAGACTGCAGCACCCCCAAGGGCTGGGATCCTGGTGAATTCATCCTCACGTTTCCACAATAAGGGATGTGAGAAAATCCTTGTTAAATACTTGCAAATTTACTCCAGCCCTGGCGACTGAAGACCACAGGAGTGCCTGAAGTTTCACAAACGGACAGAGACAACAGGGAGAGCCAGTGTCCACCCTGCCCGGTCCCTGACCTGCCTGGTCATCCCCCAGAGGGAAAGCCCAGCTTGTCCCATCATAGCCAGGGGCCACCTCATCAGGGAAGAGACCAAGTCTTCCTCTCATGGGACAGCTCTGCAGAAGATGGTAAGGAAGGCAGGAAACAAGCAGGAAGAGTCCAAGCGGGATAACCCAGAGGTTGTGAAGACAGAATCCTTTGAAACAGCTGACAGGGACCTCACGGGTACATCTCCTTCCAACATCTGTCAGATCAGTTCCCTCAAACCTTTTTGTTTCAACTCTGAGTATTGTTTTTGGATGAAGAAAAGCCCAGAAATCTTTCATAGGCCTCTCTGATCACTTCCTGTGGCCTCCAATGGCAGAGCACCAGGTGCCTATCACCCTAACACAGGACCTGCCCCCGAGCTAATCCGAGAGATGCAAACTTCCCGAGGGCAGAGCCAGGGCCCGTCCCCTCCCCTGGGGCTGGGGAGACTACACTGCACAGTGTCTGCAAATGTGCCAGCCTCTGAGACAAAAGCAAAGGGGCACCCAAGGGCAGCACGGCAAGTGCTTTCACAACTCTTTTTTGAAGCAGGAATACTTCTTTCTGACGTTTGACAGTGCAAAGCCTGATATTTCATTTCCAGGTAAATAATAAAACCAGGTTGGGATACCCTTTGACACAAGGTTGCTCAAGTTGCCCTGGCCTTTTGCAGGATTAGTGCTGCTTGCAGAGCAAAGACAGGTAGACAGTAAACAGCCTGCACGCCTGGTGACATTGTTAGGTGATTAAGCCGGCCGTGGTAAGTAGAGGAGCATCTGTATTGTTATCTCAGTTAACAGAGGAGAATCCTGAAACAGAAAGGTCATGGGACTTGCCCAGGAAACTCACCTAACCTAGTAAGAGCAGAGTCAGAGTTTGAACCCAGGCCAACTGGGTTCAAACTTCACATTCAACCTCAAGGCTATTCTGCCTCTTTAACAATTCAATATTTAGCATTACCTGGGGGTTAGCTGGTTCCTTTAGAAGTTACTAAACCCCCACTCATGGGGCACCTCACTCAAAAAGAAGCTGTGTGGCCAGGCGCAGTGGCTCATGCCTGTAATCCTAGCACTCTGGGAGGCTGAGGCAGGAGGACTGCTTGAGTTCAGGGGTTCAAGACCACCCTGCACAAGAGCAAGATCCCATCTCTACAAAAATAGAAAAAATCAGCCAGGTGTAGTGGTACACTACAATATTAAGTACTTATTAAATGTAATATTAAATATTTATTAGAACCAGCTACCCGGGAGGCTGAGGCAGGAGGATCACCTGAGCCCAGGAGTTTGAGGTTGCAGTGAGCTATGATGATGCCACTGCACTCTAGTCTAGGTGACAAAGCAAGACCCTGTCTCAAGGAAGAAAAAAAAAGAGGCTGTGTGATCCGGCAGTGGAGACGCAGAAGGCAGCACTGCTGAATAAGAATCTGGGATGTGGAACTACACGGCCTCTGGGATCCCTTCCAGCTCTAAGATCCTACTAGTCTATTTTAGAAAGTTCTGCCATCGAGTTATTAACAAAACCTAAGAGTTGGCTCCCACTCCAAAGTGTAATTCTGCCTCCTGTGACTCATCAGCCAGAAATACTTGGAAATGGTTCATGAGTGGTGATGGCGGCCCACTGGCCTGTGTAGGAGAGGTCCAGACTGCACGGGCTTCAGCAAGCTCTGGGCGGGAGCTCACGTCCCTCACTTTTGCTGCCAACAGGGAATGACATGTGTCCAGGGGGAAGAAGGCTCCCGGTCCCCAGGGGCTTGAGGACCCAAGGGAGGTGAGGATGCAGGGTGTAAGAATGGAGAGAGAGGATGGACAGCCCCTTTGAGTGCCGTGGTACCCATAGGAAAGGATGATGATTGTATGGCATGTTCATGAAGGGGCTGTTCTTGGCCAAAGGAAAACAGCTCCAGGGCTTAGGAGCTAGGCCACCCCAAACCCTGCCTAGAAGCTCCAGGGATGCCATCATCTCACACTCACGCCAGCTAGAAATTCTGGGATAGAGGATAAGAATGAGAAAATAAAGGTAGCATTCCCTTTCACTCAGCACCTCCAGCCTGCAAGGAACAGAGAGGAGAGCTGACTAAAGGTGAACAACTCAGCAGCGCCTCCCCCATCAGATCCCATCCCTCACCCAAGCAGCAAGAGTGAAGCAACCCAACCCAAGCAGCAAGAGTGAAGCAACTCACCTTAGAAGAACCACACTGTCCGACATGAAGGCTCCAACAGTGACATCTGAAAACAAGAAGTTCCCAGTGTTCAGAAACTTGTTGAAACCTGTGCCCAACCACCCCCTAGAGCAAGGTGCTCTACAGCGATGGAGGCTGGGCCTTGAGGTGAGAAAGCCCCCTAACAACCACTGTCTCGGCTATATAACAGATTTGTGAGAATAAGAGCCACACTGTCCCACAGAGCAGCCAATCACCATTACTGGCTATTGAGGCCTTGAAAATGCGGCTGGTCTGAATTGAGATGTGCTGTACATGTAAAATACACACCAGCTTTCAAAGGCCTAGTACAGAAAACCATTAACTATCTCATTAATAATTTTTATATTGCTTATATGTTGGCTACATTGGGCTAAATAAAACAGCATTAAAATTAACTTCACTTGCTTCTTATCTTTTTTACATGGTTACTAGAATATTTTAAATTACACATATAGCTCATATCACATCTCTTTTGACATCAGTGAATTAGAGAGAGGGATGCCTAGAATTGAATGACTCTTAGAAAATGCTCTAGGTTCTGTAGAACATGAAATCATCACTTCTACCCTTTAATCTCTGTGATCCTAGAGAATCTCATAGTGTCCTCATCTGTCAAATGGAGATAATTATCCGCAGTACTTTCTTTAAAAGCTGCCAATATTTCATGAGATTGAAATCAGAAAATAGTTATTATCCATTAATATTAAGTACTCATTAAATATAATATTAAATATGTGTTAGATATATGAAATCAGATATTTAAATCAGAAAATTCATGAAAATACTTGGTAAACTATAAACAAAGACACTTATTTAGCTGGTAATGTTTATTCCTAAATAACTTTAATTTAGGAAGGATTCACTCATCCAATAAGCATTTTTCCCCCTTATATAAAGTCCTTAGCCCTGGGGTTCCCATTATTACTTCATAGAACCAAATCCCTGAGTCCAAGAGAGTCTGACTCCGTATGTCACTAAATGTACACAGCATCTGTGCAATGCCATCATTAAGGAAAAACAAATAGCAAATCCATGAATTACAGTGTTCCTAAAATTTCTGCACATTGCTATATTTACTAATTCTATTCTTCTTCAAGAGTCTTTTTTCATTAACTGGATCCTTGAAATTTTAAAAACCTGATGAATTTGTCATTTCTCTTAGGAAAATGCAAGGTAAGAAATTCAGATTTGTTGTGAAATGTGAGCCCTCTGCTCACCATGCATTTGTAGGGAAGCAGCTGAACCTCTGGGAGGCCTGGGTCCCCCTCCACGTGGCGGCTCTGGCCAGTCCTGGACCTTCTCTAAAGGTCAGCATCCTCACTTACAAAGTGGGGAAAAGTCCCGGTCACTACCTACCTACTGGGGTCGCTGTGAGACGTACGTTGCATGTGGAAGTTTTTGCACACATTAAGGTGCTAAACCCACGTAAGGTATTATTTGGGGATGGCCAAACATCGCCCAGAACAAGGAGAATTAACCCATGAGGGGCTAGCTTGGGACAAAAGCTTCGACACTGACCCTCTCTACTCCCACTTCCATTCCTAGCTCTATTAAACTCTTAAGGAGTGTTCAAAATTCTTATCTGTCTGAAACTACAAAAATTGGTGTCCCCAAACAGGGTTGTGTTGGATTTTTCAGACTTGAAGTGGACAGAAATATTTTCTCAAAAGCAAGATAACTATATATTCAGGAAAACATTTTCTAAATTCCATCATGCTTCTGGATTTTTTCAGATTCTTACCTTTGTTTCCTCACCTTACTCTATTCCATCTTCAAAGACCTAAAGAACCACTATTTCTCCACCAAGTCAATTTGACCTAAACCTGGTATCACTTGGGATTGGGGTTTGAAATCATATATTTTTATTCAATGAGCCTCAGCCACCACAAGGCACTAATAACCCTGAAGACAAGCCAGCCAGCCTCGAATGGTGAAAATCTGTTTCGTCCGTGTGCAAGAGGACATGGTTTTCTTCTTGCTGCAAATCTTTCTCGATAATTTTCTTTTGGGGGTGGAGGTGGGGTAGGGAAGGTGCCATTCCTTTTCCCTCTCAAGAGTAAAAAGCCTCTGAATATGGTTAAACATCAAGCAAAACATGAGGTTTTACTATTTATCCTTTTAAACATGGCCAGTGCTTTTTTTCTTCATTAAAAAGAATTGCTGCCACAGAAATCACTATAAAAATCCACCCTCTAGGTGCTTAAACCCTTCAGAGTAGATCATTTTAAAACTCCAAAATAAACCTCCACACGTTTTTCACCTTAAAATTGAATGCCAGGCAAAATGTCCCATTCTATTGTGTGAATTTTCCTAATCCTAAACGGATGTAACGATTGCTAACCAGACTGGAAATTATCCTAGCTCCTGCATTGATCTTCGTTTATCTCATGCTCCTTTAAAGAAAAACAGCTTACCAGGATAGCCATTTCCATCCATATCAATGCCTCCTGATATGGACTGGCCAAACATCCGTAGAACTGGATTTATCTTCCGCCCAAGCAATTTCTGAAACAAATAGGGAAATGGAGTTACCAGAAAGGACCACAGTCACAAATAAGAACTGTGACTGTTTCATTCCAGCTTCCCTAAGACATTTGGTGTTAAAGTTGTTGAAAGTGAAAAAAAAAAAAATGATCGAGCCTAATTTGATCAGAGAGTCTTTAGCAGGCAGTTTAAGACCACACGCTCCTTTATTATTACTTGTCTTGGCCAAATGTCGCATTCAAAAACTTTTCTAAGTTCACTGTGAATGAAAAATCCACCTAGACTAAGCATGATAATGTTTTGACATGCTAAAGTTCAAAGTTCCATTCCTAATGGAGGTTCTATTTTGTTTTTATACAGGTATAGCTGGCTAAAACTCTAAGAATATATTTACCTTATATCTCTCTGCCCAAATACTTACTAAATATTTAACACTCCTCTCCTAAGAGGCACACATTAAAGAGTCTTTCCCTAGACAGACAGGTAATTACCATGTCTAGATGGAAAAGATGGCCACGTGGAAACCGACTACCATCCAGCCAACTAGAAGATCTATAGACTCCTAAGCTTCACAGAAAGGATTAAACAGTTTTAACTAGTAAATCTAGAACTCTGTAGTTCTGAACCTTCTATAAACTATAGGAAAACTGCTCCCCTCCTTAAAAGGCAGCCCCTCAACCAATCAGTCAGAGGACACAACTCTACTATCATGGGACACACTAGCATCTGTGCTTACTTTTATATTTATATACATATATATATTTTAATATTTAAAAACAAATTTCTTTAGAGATGGGGTCTCGCTATGTTGCCCAGGCTGGACTAGAACTCCTGGACTCAAGCAATCCTCCCTCCTCTGCCTCCTGAGTCGCTGGGACTACAGGTGCGCACTACCGCACCCAGCCATGCACATTATTTATTCATCATAAAGTTCATCACGTGTCAACACAGGCAGCACTGGTTCAAGAATAGCTGTTATACAAACTGCCTCCGCCACACTGAAGCTGTGCATCGATGTTATTGTGCACAGTTTCTCACAAAGATGCTGAACTTTCTGAATTGAAGAAGTCCCATCCTCTGGATCTGACCTGCTCCCTCTCCTTTATCTGCAGAGTCTCCGTGGGGAGGCATACCCTCATTGTGGGCACTGGGGAGTAAGAGAAATGCTTTGTTTTCATGTCTTGTAGCAAAATCCACGTCAGAACGAGGTTTACACATATCCAGGGGCTTACTCTGACTTTCCTTATCCTTTTCCTTACTGAGTCATCCAGCAGAGAAGTCACGAGGGCAGGGAGGGGGAGTTTCCACAGGATCTACAGACGGAGACGCCAAGGATGTCCCTGCCCCCAGCAGCTGATAACTGCAAATAACCCTTCCAGAAATGATCAGAGAGGGCCGCCTGCCACCTTCAGTTAAGCCATCCAACAGGAAATGTGTAAGCGTCAAAGTACAAATCAGAACACTGTAGGAAACACGGAAGAAATGTTTCTTGCTAACAGGCAAAGCACCACCTCCCACATGGCCGTCTAAACAAGCATACATGTGTGTCTGCATATTTCTTAAAAGCCATGTTTTAAAGCAGACCATCTCAGCTCTGAAGTCCAAGAAACTCTAGCAGCAGCTTGCCCTGGGTCTGCGTTCCTAAGGTCTGCTGCGGCAGGGACCGGGAGGAGAGAGAAAGGGTGGTCCATCTGGGGGTGGTGATGTAGGCTTAAGTTATCCCACAGACATCTGCAGGCCATTATGCTATAAAGCCATGAAGATAAGTCTGCTCGGTGCTAATAACCCTAAATGAAAACCAGGAGCCTTGGAAAACCTCTGCTTGACCATGTTTATATGCAGTGTCCTTTATGGCAGAAGTAGGATCACAGGGGCCGCAGTCACATGCCCAGAGGGCTCTCAAATTGAGAAAGGCACCCTAGGATCTTAAAATCAACACTTTCCATGGTAAACACGAGAAAGAGGAATGAGTTAAAGAGTAACGTGGAAGAAGTTTGGGCACTGATCTCACAATTTACCCAGCAGAAATAATACCAACCCGGGCCAAAGAAAAGTGATTGCATTGCCCAGAGTTGTTTCTGATTTCTTCCTCTAATTCACCCACACAATGTGGCTCTGTCTAGGACCTGGGTCTGGAAGAATTTGTCATTAAAGGATTTTTTTCTTTTTAAATCACTGACCTTATCATACACATATTAGCAGTTCAGAAAAGTATAATCATAGTTCTTTTTTTTTTTTTTTAAAGAGCCCCAAACCACTTCTCTTTGTCAAAGCTAATGAGCCAGCATGTGTGCTGACAAAGGCAGGACGGTCCAGCTGTTGCCCGGCTTCCTACTGAAGGCACTGCACACTAACCACAAAACTTACACGCAGTGCTCCACAGCGATTCTACCCAGCAACAGAACAAAACACTGGAGGGCCACGGGAGGAGGGGAAGCAGGGTCTCTCACAGGTTGCCTCTCTGTGCGATTAGCTTCCGAGGTCCCAGAAAACAAGTTTCCCGGAGGATGCATGGAGAATGACCCTGACCACTGCCCGAGCACGGGGCTCCTTGGATGACTTTCAGCATGTCACACTGGGAACAGCATCCCTGACCCAGCCTGGGGCAGCTCATGACTCGGATGTGACCCCCAAACTGTGCCCAAAATCCTCTTCCTCCTGCCATGTCGGCTGAATCACCTAAGAGTACATTAATCCCACTGTTAATTAATCTAATGAAAAGCAGTAATAAATAGTCTAAAGATAGCCTAGGCAGATAAAAGCTCCTCAGAGTACATATGCCTCATGGCAAAATAAGTTTCCATATTCATAAATATTCCTACAGAACTTCCTTTTTCCAGTGTGGAGCTGAGGATGGTGGTCAACGGTGAATGTTTTGGGCATCAGTCTGGCAAAGTTTCCATGGCCATACTGCCACTTACTACACTGGCCAAGTTAAATACTGTAACTTCCTTGGGTGGTAGTCACCTCATAGATAAAAGGTGGATAATGAACATACCCATCTCCTATGGCTACCGTGAAGATTAAAGGTAAGAAAAGGGCAGAGTAGGACACTCAAGAAACCGGCCTCCTCTCCCCAGCACTTGTCTCCCACAGGTGAGTCACTGAGCTCGGCAGGAGTGCAGCAGAGAGCGAGCCTGAAGTGCAACTGGAGACAAACCAACCCT
Source organism: Lepilemur septentrionalis (assembly GCA_963573855.1). Classification (NCBI taxonomy): domain Eukaryota; kingdom Metazoa; phylum Chordata; class Mammalia; order Primates; family Lepilemuridae; genus Lepilemur; species Lepilemur septentrionalis. The sequence continues at coordinate 9,243 of CAUYMX010131137.1, read as the reverse complement.
CAACCCTTATATCTACTGTAAGAGGACGATTATAAATATTAATATGTAAGTTGTACTTACATTTACATACTAACTCTTAGAATTGAAATATAAATACATATAAACATGAATAGGAACTGGTTAGTACGTAAGTGTTCAGTAAATAAATATTTGTTGATTGGAAACACCTCGATGTGTGCTCAGTCCCTTTCTGTCACTGGCCCACTGGAGAAAGACGCAAGCCAGCACTCCGCCGCACAGACATCCACAAATATCCTGACGATGCTTCTGTCGAGCGCATGACTTCCTCTTTTCCCATGGGCTGGGCTTGACACCATCAGCAAGATTGAACACCAAGCGGATACGGCAAAAGCCAGAACTCCCCACTTCCACGTTCCCAAGTCTGGGGCTCAAGGCCCAAGGTTTGCCCAGCGGCTGGTTTTGATACCATTGCAGCAACAGCCCATGATAACTTTCAGGCCCCTCCTCTGGCCACCACGCTCTCTCTAGATTATATTTTAAAACACATTCTTTTGGTTTAGCACAGATGGTTGACAAAGGAGTAACCAAAGAGAGAGATCTCCCTCTGTCTTCTTAAATAAATAGCTCCTAACTCTGGGTGAGATTAGGACATTAGCTTTTATAGGCAGAATGCGTCCCTAAATGTAGCAAACTCAGGATTCTAAGAATACTTTTTAGTATTTAATAAGCAGTATCAATTGTTTGTGTCTTTCATTAAAGGGTAGGAAAGCTGAAGACAAGAACGATGTTGTGTCTTCCTTTGTATCCCCAAGGCATGGTGTGTAGTGAAGGTTCCATACGTGTTTGTTGCATGAATGTGTGAACAAGCATTACCATCATGCCACCCCCACACCAATTACCATTGAGTACTGGGGGACTATTCCACCGGCGTCACCGTGATAGATGTAGACTGCCCCTGAGAAGTCATCCTCCTTGGGTGCACCAATGGCCACATCTAAGGGGAGAGAAACAGCTATGGGTTAGAAAAGCCACATAGAATAATATAAGTTCAGCTTCCCTAATTCCAGTTATCATATCTGAGACCCTGGAAACCAGAAATTCCTGCCTATTGATTGCTCAAGCATTAAATTAGGCATATGATCTCTTCCCTTAGCAGGAAAAAAAAGTTAGAAAGAACACTATAGAAGCTGAGAAGACATTAGTTCCAGAAAAGTTTCTCACCCTCATAAGAAAAACAACTGATCCATCCAATCAAAGAAACACATATATAAACTACCCACCCTAATTTCTGTCCATCAGAGAGGGGAATTCCATAGACCTGCGGTCCCCAATCCCTGGGCTACGGGCCAGTGCCAGTCCGCGGCCTGTTAGGAACCGGGCCGCACACAGGAGGTGAGCAGCGGGTGAGCGAGCGAGTGAAGCTTCATCTGTATTTACAGCCGCTCCCCATCGCTTGCATCACCGCCTGAGTTCCCCCTCCCGTCAGATCAGCAGCAGCATTAGATTCTCATAGGAGCGCGAACCCTACTATAAGCTGCGCGTGTGAGGGAATCTAGGTTGTGCACTCCTTATGAGAATCTGATGATCCGAGGTGGAGCTGAGGCGTGATGCTAGCACTAAGGAGCCGCTGCAAAATCATCCTGAAACCAACTCCCCCCATCCCTCACCTCCCATCCATGGAAAAACTGTCTTCCATAAAACCGGACCCTGGTGCCAAAAAGGTTGGGGACCCCTGCCATAGACAATGGTTACTGCATAACTCAGAAAGTCAACTCTATTCCTGGGATAAAGGAAATGTACAAAATGGCATTCACTTCACCAAAAAAATCAACATTACTTTCACAAATTGACATCTCCTGGAATAAAGCCTACATCCTCCTTACTTTTTCCCCTTTGTTTCTAACAAGAGTCATGTGTCCACAGAAGTGAGGTCTGGGGTAAGGAGCATGCACCCACGTGACCTGGAGATGGAGGTCCCCTCTCTGAATGAAGCCCTCTGCAGCCAGTGGCATGAGGCATCAAAGGAGCCTGATGCCTGGGTGGGCAAGAGCCATCCCTCAGCCACACGCCCTGGTACCGTGGCTCCTCTGAGTCCCAGCATCTATCTGCTACACATACAGTGAGGGGAAGAGGTATCAAACAGGCCAGAGAGAAAGGCTAAGAGGCTGTGAAGGACACTGCTGTCCAAACAGAACTGGACATTAGGTACACATGCCTCCACCCCCTCTACACACACACAAACTCAAAAGTCAACCCAACTGCCATCACCAGGGGAGGAAATGTCCACTTCTCTTCTCATTCACTTCCCCAGTGACAAGGTAGAGCATCACAAAGCATCGGAGGCTCAGACACAAAGAGTCTGTAGCAGGAGGAAGCCAGTTCAAACTTCTCTGCCATAAGAAGCCCCAAATGGACCAGCCCCAAGGTTTGCTTCCACTGCAGACAGCAAAGAACACTGAACTGATGCGAAGGGATTATGCAGAAGCAAAACTCCGGTGGCTCGATGCTCAGCCCTGAGCGTCCACATGGAGAGCATCTCTAAATGTTGTTCTCTCCCAATGGCACATCAGTGGGCCTTCAGAGTCGGCCAACAGATCCAGGCCTGCACCAGTAGAGATGGGCAGTCAGAGGGAAGGCTCTGAATCAGGGCAGTGTGCTACACCTGGAGGGGCCCTGCGTGCAAGAGGCAGCGAGCTCACCTGGGAACCCATCGTCATCAAGGTCCCCTAGACTGGCGATGCTCTCCCCAAAGTGTGCGTTGTAGGTGCGATCCCCAGTCAGGGCCAGCTGCTCCTCGAGGGCTCCCTGGGAAACAGAATGGAGGTAAAGAAAGGAAAACAAAACAAAAACAAACAGAACAACAACAAAAAAAAAAACAATTAAAAAACAGAGCTCAGATGCCGCCCTCCTAGAGCACGTCCATTGACAGGAAACACCTGGGCAGAATCACAGGAACCCCAACTTCTCTCTCCTGGTGGCACTATGAGTTTCTTTCACCTGTGCAGCAGGAAGGTCTCCAATAGCCTGAGATGCATTTTCGAGGGAAGGAGAATGTCGCATCAGCCAATGATTACCCCTCCCTCTTGTCTAATACTCCAAACGAGCGAACCTACCTCCCTACCTGTCCCCACAGTATGCACTCAGCTTTCCTCATGGCACAACATTTTTTTGCCAAAGTTGTTTTAAAAGGGTAAACATTTTTCTACTTCTTCTCTCCTATGCCTTTCAGTGCAAGTTTACAAAGCTGTTCTGCAAGGTGCGTGTATTAGGAATCTTGACAGAGGAGTCAGAAAATGGCAACACCCAGCAGCTCTTGGCTAGGGTGAGGGTGGTGGCACATATCACTGCACCTGTTACCACACACGGCTCGGGTCTGAATTTCCTGAGCAACTCTAACCAATGGAGGGAGGGCGGTCAGTGGTGTACGGAGACAGGAAAAGTCATCTGACTCTGGGGAGAGTCACACCCAACTCTCCTCCCAAATGACTGACATGTGAATATCTGAGCGACACAATGCATCCTGATGTTTTGAGTCACAATAATATTTAAGCTTCTCCCCAGTGTATGACCCACCATACACCCAGAAGCCATCCAAAGAGGGTCAGGGCTTTTGTCATGACCAAATCTTATTTTTCACTATAAACAATCAATTTGCAACTTGAAAACAAAAAAGATATGATAATTTTCTTTCTTTCTTTTTTTTTTTGGAACTAATATACAAAGGATGAATAAGAGTTTATTAATTTTAAATCAGAGAGATACTCATTTTCTAATAATTATGCATACATAATTAAAAGAAATTGAGTCAATGAAACCCCTACCCCAAAACATAAACAAGTGTTATTTTCTTCCTCTTAGTGTGGTGGGGAAGAGGAAACGGCAGTAGCTAACTTCTCCTAAGTACCATGCACTGTATATCCATCTCCTTGTTTAAATCATGAAATGACTCTTATAAGGAAGGAGAGTCCTTAAGACCTTATGATTCTTCCCACTTTACAGATGAGGAAAGTGAGCCACCAATGTCAAGCTGTTGGTCCATGTCACACAGGCCAGGAAGTGGCAAAACCAAGCTTCAAACTCAGGTCCCTTCGCTCCAAAATCATCGTTTTTTCTACTCCTCCATACTTCTTTCCAATCTTTAATCAAAAAGGCTAAGGTTCAACAGATAAAGAATACCCTGGTATTCTTAGGGTACTTAGGGTGACCACGTAGCATCAAAATATATTGGTTGAGAGGGTGGGGTGCATGGGTGCATCGTGCCCAGAAGAGTTCTGGGGGAATCATCATACTTCAAGAGCCCACCCACTGATTTAGACACACAGTCGGCCTGTTGGGCCCAACACCCACACAAGTGTTCCAGTCTCCACAGACAGAACAGCAGAAAGCCAGCGAATGCCCATTGCTCTCCCCTACCTAAGGACCACCTCATTTCTCCCCAGGTCCTGCGCTGTCCCCACTTCCTGGAATGTCAGTGGCAGGCGCCAAGAATTACTACAACAGGTACCAAGAAGCGCCTTCCCACAGAGTCTGCACACATCGGAGGCAGCACAAGGCTCTAACTCTCCCTTCACTTACTGCTCTTTCTTTCTGGCATCTGCTGACCTAGTTTCAGTTAAACACCACTGCCCTCTCCCATTTGGGATGACTATAATAGCCTCTTGGTCACTACATAACAGTATACTTTGATTTTTTTTATTATGAAAGTTGTACATTTTCGCTATTTGGATGAAGATAAAATTAAAAATCTACCCAAGCACCACCACCCAGAGAGCTCTATTACTCACATTCTCTATGTTATTTGGCATATTTGTAAAAGTTGTTCATACACAGTTTTTATCCTGCTTTTCTGCTGATTATCTCATAAGCATTTTCTCACACTGGCTAAAAGGTACCAGAACGTATTCACTGAACCATTTCCCTCTTGTCCAACACTCGACCTTCCAGATCCTGAAGACTCTGCTTTCTCACTGGTCTCCTGTCTCCACGAGCACACTGCTCCCCACCGCCAGCCCCTGCCCCCACCCATCCACCCTCCATTAGCTGCAGAGGGGCAGAGGCATCTTTCTGACCCTGTCGTATCCTTTTCATCATTCTGCTGAATAAGGGACATCAAGATTACACCCTGCCGGCATGCTTGAAATGTAGTTGGGGATGGGAATTAGGGGTCTCAATAGGTGGAAGGAACAATTTGCTCAATTTACTAATAATCATTTAATTGTTCACTTAAAATGGAGCAATGGCATGGAATGTAAATTATACTTCAATAAATTTGCCTAAAAAAAAAAAAAAAAAAAGATTACGTCCTTCCACCACCATCCCCCACCCAAACCCTTCCCCTTTGTGCTAAGGGGTGGTCTTGCTGCCTCACACCTAACCCACTCACCCTGCTCTCCGCTGGGAGCTCTACCATAGCCCACCCTGCCTGTTTGCTAACTCCTGCTCCTTCATCAAGATTCCCCCAGCCACTGCATCGTCTCCTCTGCTTCCCTGGGCAGACGTGTATATGCTGCCAGAAAGGCAGCATAACCTCAAGACAAAGTGTGCCAGCTCTGAAGCCAGTTTGCCTAGGTTCAAATCCCAGCCTCACTATTTCTTAGCTGTGTGACTTGGGAAGTGTTACTTAACCTCTCTGGTCCTCAGTTTTTTCCGCCTGAAAAATAGGGACCCTTGATACCATGTATATATTTCATTGAAATCACTCACAGAAAGCAGGAAGAACAGTCCCTGGTATAAGTGACAACTATTAAGATTCCTCCTGGCCCCTGTCTGCTTGCAGTTGTAATATTGCATGTAAATTTCCATTCAAGGATCGATGAGCTTCTTCAAGGCAGGAATCATGTCTTTTCACTTCCGCTGGGTAACGTGGCCAAGTGCATGCCCAGAGGGGTGCTCAGACACCACTGGTTGGACAAATGTCCCTCCCCTACACCCGTCCCCATGCTGCCCAGTGTTGTACTCACATTTCCTCTGTTGATGTAGACGGTGACCTGCCCCTCGTCTCTGATCTCAGAAAACATGGGGGCCCCCACCAGCAGGTCAGAGAGGCCATCCCCATTCAGGTCAACTGCACACAAGGAGGAGCCGAAGTAAGAGCCCATCTGCAACCAAGTTGAGTTGCAACAAAGCGTTCAGTGTCTGCCCTCGCACAAGGAGGCCCTCACTTTCCTCCAGCCCATCAGAGGCTGTGACAGCTATGCTGCCCCATAAACCACAACGCCTCGGCAAACAGTGAAATACCCAACTTCCAGCAGCCATGAAGAACCCCAGGCCATGTGAGACCAAAGCTAGCTGGCCCAGAGTCGCTGTTCCTAGAGCCCCATCGAAGGGAAGATAAACAGACTAATCCCTGGAGAGCAAGGTGCAAGCCGAGGTTGTGAATATAGGTTACAACCATAACAAAAGTGCCCCCTGTATCAGACATTTGACAAGGCCAAGTAGGAATAAGAAATTTCACAACACAAGGCATGAAAAATATGAAAATAAACATTACACAGGGAAAGAGGTTATCCTCCCCCAGTCCTGTACATAGCTAAGGATTGGTTAGGAAGGCATGAGCTGAAGTGACAGAAAAAGGTCTAATTCATAAAACTGGTTGACTGATGAGGAAACAGGGCTAGTTTGCACTGGCTCTGTTAAATTATAATTACAATTAAATTAATTATAATTTAATCTAGCCCTTACTATTTTAAATCAGGGGTCTCAAAGCCAAATACCAATGGGATCTAGGAAGGTGATACAACAGGTTTAAGAAAAAGACAACAGTGCAAGGATGCTTACAGGTGGTAAGTGATGGTGTCTGCAGTGTCTGAGTAACAATAGGGAGTGGTAGAGACCACAGCAAACTGGAACCCACAGCCCGAGCTAAAGGAGCAGCTGCTACCCGGCTGCAGCTATAACTGCCATCAAGAGAAAGGCTGACCCAGAGAGGGCCAACCTTCCCATTTTTCAAGAGAAAATTTTATTTGAAGTGCCTCTTTTTTAAATGCTGGCAATTTATTTATTCATATTAAAAATTAAACAAATAATACACAGGCCAAACAAAAGTTTTTGTAGACTGTATCTTTTCCAAAAGGTTTCCATTTGCAACCTCTGTTTAAAAGAAAAAAAAAAAGTACTACTCTTTTAAAATAAATGTTTTCAAATAGAAGGGCTCTGGTTTTATGGACATGACCAAGCATTTTCTTTTACTGTTGGAGTTTGCAGGCGGCTGACCCAGGGGAGTTTGAGAGAGGTAGAGGGCACTCCAATCTATTTCCTGCAGCTAACACTGGCACGGGAGGACTTTGTAGTGGCTGCTCATGAACCCTTCCCCAGTGACATGCCAAGGCCACCTCCAGTTCCTGCCACCACCCACTCTCAAGGGAGCAGGGCACAGGAAAGGTCTGAAATCCCAGAAGGTGGGGAGGACAGAAACCAAGTTGCCAGTTACTAATTCCGTGGCCTTGTCAAGCTCTCCATCTGAGCTTTAGTGAAAGGAACTGGTAAGGCATAGGCCAGGCCCCAAAGAGCAAAGCCGCCGCCTGCTCTCTCTGGCCAAGCCCCAGAGGAACTATTTGTTTCATTCCAAGGGGCTATTTAACTTGGCATCTTCACCAGTTCTAAATCAGAAATCCCTGTACATGAAGTTTCCTATCTAAGTTTTGAAACGCAAACACTTCACATACTCAGGTTATTCAATAAAACTTCAGTTCAAAGCAGTGACATGCTTTGGGGTGAGCGTCCCTTATCAGATCACCCCACCAGCCTGGAAACGCGGGGACCTGAGTCTGTGTTAACAGCTGAACTGAACACATACTGGTGATTCCTTATGCGTACTATCTGAAGGATGTCAACCAATAAAGACCAGAGGGGTTTGGGGTTTTGGGTTTTTTCCCTCTTATGGGAAGTCAGGATATAGGACTATCTGACCAAATTCTAGCCAAACGAAAGCAGAAGTGAACCGGGTGGTTTGCTGAGGTATCATAAAACCCTCCTCTCTGTGTGTCCAGACACAGGGTTAAAGCCAATGGCATTCTTTGAAAACCGAAGGTCATGTTCGCTCCTTAGGAGATAATGGAGAAGTCAGAGAGACAAGAATGTCTCATTTCTCCGGCAAAAAGCAGAATAAGACGTATGAAGAGAGGTATGGCCTATTTCAAAATGAGAGTGCTGAGGAGGAGGTAAAGCTGGCTGGAGACACTGGTGGAAGGAAGTGAAGGCAAGAGGCCCGTGAGTGGCAGAATGGAGCGCAGCTAGAGAACAGGGCCACGGGCGGGGCGAGAGGAGCCCTGAAGGAAAGAAAAAGTCACATGCCTCTGGAGCTGGGAGGTTAAATACCTGAGCCCCTCTGTCCCTTCTCCAGGAAGTCTGACACACCTCGTCACAATAAGGACATTCAAGTACACATGCAAGCGAGTCTGTCCTGGAACCCAGTGGTACAACATTCTCAGGAAGTTTGGACGAGTGGGTTCTCAAAAGTTTGCCCAATCCTCCTCATGCCGCTCACCCTCAAATCTACCCCCCAAAACCTGAACGACAGGGGCACAGGTGGGTGGCCATGTAAGTTCGCACCCGAACCAGGAGGTTTTCAAGGAGAGAGGGCATGATTGTAGACTGTTAACCACACGAGGACCACAGGCAGCGCGGAGTGGAACAGGGAAGGAGGAAGCACGTCAGGAGACACAAAACTTAACACTGAGCATCAAGACACTCAGAAAACAGGGTGACAGAAACATCTAAGCTGCACAATTCACCAAAAATAAGGTGACAGGCACGTCTAAGCTGCACAATTCACTTTAAAGAATGCTTTAATTTCATGCTTTCAAACTCAGGTACCTTTGAAAAAAGCAGGGAGCTTGTTTCCATAGTAGACACACTCACCCATTTTTCATTTTTTTGAAGATCTAAAAGGTTAGACTTAGTGCCGTTCACACCCCGCTTGCTCTTCAGAGTTCTTTCTAATCACGAACGACATGCAGCTGTTTCTTTCCTAACTTTCGGGGTGCTTGGAAAACCTTTTTTGCAGAATTGCTCGCAGTCATTTTCCAGTGTTGTTGCTTTGGGGTTTTAGAAATGTTAAAATAACAGAGGCCAGCACAGCTCTCAGGAGAACACAGAGCTGTTCCGAGGGAAAATGCAAAACCAAGTTTGGTGATACAGTTTTTTTTTTTTTTTTTGAGACAGAGTCTCACTCTGCTGCCTGGGCTAGAGTGAGTGCCGTGGTGTCAGCCTAGCTCACAGCAACCTCAAACTCCTGGGCTCAAGCAATCCTACTGCCTCAGCCTCCCAAGTAGCTGGGACTAC
>CAUYMX010131135.1:0-25138 GCA_963573855.1 Lepilemur septentrionalis | reverse complement strand
TGATAAAATATAGCTCACTGTACTTACTGCACTTGTTTACAGTAAATGATTCATAGCTCTTGTTTCTTCTTGACAGTGATTTGGAAAATTGTGGTCAGTTGTTTTCCAACCTTTTATTTGCCTTCAGTTTATTTTTTTCTTAATTCTTCATGCACAAAGAATATATCCATTTATTTTTATCCATTATGTTTTCCATTGTATTATGTCCTTTGAGTTTTTCTTATTGCTGTATTACATTCTCTAGTTATTTTATCAAATGTCTATGTGGGTGATAGATTTCTGAGTCATTATATGTCTGAAAATTTATGAATTTAAATATCTAAGAAGGCTTATCAAATATTTGTCTTTAAAGTCATTTCTTAATTTTCCTTCTGAAGTTGTCACTGCTAGGAAACATCTGGTATTGATTTTATACTTCTTTCTTTGTACGATATTTTTTTCTTTGGTGGTCTTTTGGATCGACTCTTTAAACAAAATATTAATTATGGTGTGTTTTATTTAAAAATATTTTTGTATGGAAAGTACTAGATTATTTTTTCATTCAAATATTTATTATCATCTTTTCCCCATATTAGAGATTTATGTCTTTTTCTCTATTATATTCTAGATGGATTATAGAATTTATGGAGCTATTTTCAATGTCTCAACTTGTCTTTGAGACACGCCACATTTGTCTTTGTCAGGCCACATTCTGGGAAAATTTATAATTCTATTTTCACTTATTGATTACTCTTTAGTTGGTTTTATGTTGTTATTCAATTAAAATATTATTGATATGAATACTCAAATATATATTTGCTTTATTTTCAAGTTGTTAACATGTGTCCTTTGCATACTCATTTTGATTGGATCTTCCCCATTTCTGTTAGCTAATGGAAGCCAAGTCATGGAACTTCATGTCAGATCCTCAAGCTATCAGTTCATCTGGAGGTAGACGCCAGTTTGGCTGTGGCTTTTCTAATGAAGACAAGACTCTGGGGCACCTGCTTCTTCCATGGCAGTCCTCCAAATAATCATCCTTCTTTCTGTTGATGTTCTTCCTCCAGTTCCTAACTTCCACCACGTATAAGTCCAGAACATCCTTAATTAATTTGATTGGCTAAAGCAGTGCTGTTGTGGCTGTCTTCTCAGGCTTACAGAGAATCCTTAGACCCTCTGGATCAATAAGAGTTACCTGTCTTATTTTCAAGAGCAACTATTTTAAAAATAATTTCAATATTTGATAAGATTTTTATAGTATTTCCAGAATTTTTTTGCTTTGTTTCTATGGTAAGTCCTTTTGGTTTACCAAAATTTTTGTCTTAAATACTGCTAGAATATTTTTGCATATTCAAGAGGATAACTATTTTCTTAAGGTATATAATTCTAAGTATTTCAGAGTATGCCATGAACTCTGGCCTCTCAGCCATTCTTCTTGTCCTATTAGGTGATTCATAATTTTCTTATTAGGTAAAACTTTTGAAGATATGTTGTATTGAGAATTAAATTGTTTTCATTCCCCTTACCTCCTATGGTATATGAGAATGAAACTACTAAATATGCACTATGTATAAAAAATTAGGCCAGGCGCAGTGGCTCAGGCCTGTAATCCTAGCAGTCCGGGAGGCCCAGGCAGAAGGATCACTGGAGGTCAGAAGTTCGAGATCAGCCCGAGCAAGAGCCAGATCCCACCTCTACTAAAAATAGAAAGAAATTAGCTGACAACTAAAAATATATAGAAAAATAACATATTTCAAAATAAAAAAAGAAAAAATTAAACAAGAAAAATCAAGATATGCTTTAAATTTATATAAATTGACTTTGTAAATCTATGTTCTTAATATTCTTAAAAATGTACTCATTGTCATTATACTTCAAATTATGCTTAATATTTATAAAATACAGGTTTTTTTTCCATCCTGGATGTTTGCAATATCTCTAGTTTTGTCATTGAAATGTAAAAGGCAATAAATAATAATAAAACAAATAAGCATAAAAGCCTTTTTAGGAATGATTTTGCTTTGTCCATTTTAATTAAATTTGCTGGAAACATGGTAAATATTTTTATACATATGTTGAGGTCATGACCAGATTATGAAACATACTCTTAAGACATATAAGATATATTTAATCATGGATCTGTTTCAGGTGATTTCCTTTCTCCCCTTTGGGATGTTCTTAGATTGGTTCATGATTAAATGCCCTCGATATCTGTCTGCTTTTTTCAATCCAGTCATCCTCTTTTTCTGGCTTATGTTACAATATGTCAAATTTTCCACCACCTCACTCATTCACTACTTCTTGGTAACTCGTAGTCAATAAGAATTTCAATTTTATTGTCTTGAACTTGGTTTCCTTGCAACACTTTCTAATGTACATAGATTATTTTTCATCTAGTAATGTTGCTTTGCTTCTGTTAATTTCTATTCTCACAATTACTCTTATTTTCTTAATTACTTAAGATGTCAGAAAAATAGTTTTTTTAATTTATTTTGCTGAATAACAGAAATCATATGCAAAAGTACTCTGTTCCTCTGGAATTCTGTACTGATAATCTCATTTATTTATTCTATAAATCATTTTTGCAAGCCTCATTTTTTTTCTTCGTGTGTCAACAAGTAATAATTAAGTCTTTTAAAAGTTAGTGATTATCACTGGCAGATCATTCTTAGATCTTAACAGTTTCATTCACTGTCCGTCTATGAATGAAGGCTAGACTGAGTGCAGACATTCTGTTCAAATATCCGATGATTGGCACGTATATACTTGGTAGTGCACTGGTGGATTTATATGGAATTGATGCCAACCCCTATTCTTATATTTAGAGATTCTTAATCATGGAGTATATAGAGAATTATGTTTGAAAATTGGGTTTTTACCCAGGGTATTCTTATCCACTCCCTTCAGCTACTTTACTTGTGGTAACTACTTGCTTTCAGAACACAATTAGTAATTTTTTTTATTTCCCCCTATTTCTTCTATATTCCAGTTCTAGTCTGTGAATTATAGCCCCTAAGCGTTTCATTTTGGTTATTAACACTTGTAATCAGTTTTCTAGACATATCCATCATCATTTGACCTCAGTTTTATACTGGATTTTTCTATTCTACCAGTTTGCTATCCATAGCTTATTTTGATTAATTTTTTGGCTGTCTGCATTACATTAAAATAGTTTTCCACATGATTGAATAATTCTGCCAAATCACTATATAACATATTTTTTTTAATTAAAGCTATGGAAAATATAATTTATATTAACTTTAATGTTAACAAATAAAGACATTCTTATGTTTATTAAATAGCATTGTATTTTGTGATTATGATAGGAAGTTGCTAATTGAATGTTCGGTGATAGCTTTTATTAAATGATTATTAGAGATTATTTAATCCAACTTTCTCCTTTTATTTTTTGTCTAAGTTTGGGTTGCTCTGGCAAAGCACTGTAGACTACGTAGCTTATAAACAACAGAATTTTGTTTATCACAGTTCCTGAGGCTGGAAAACTGAGAGCACGGTTTCAGCATGGTGGGGTTCTGGTGAGAGCCTTCTTTAGTGTTACAGACTGCTGTCTTCCTCCTACATCCTCACATGGCAGAAAGCAAGAGAGAGCTTCCTGGGCCCCCTTTTATAAGGGTGCTAATCCCATTCATAAGGGTTCTACCATCATAACCTAATTATATCCCACTGGCCCCACCTCCTAATGCTGTTACATTTGGGGCTTAGCATTGCTAGAATTTTAACATATAAACTCGGGGGAGCAAAAACATTCTGTCCATTGCATTTGTTCACCCAAGAAATAGATATTTAGAGGCAAATATGCACCAGAAACAAAATTTCTCAGTTTAACTTTTTAACTAACTCAAATTTTTAAGTTTGAATTTAACAGTTATTTTTAAAAATGCATTGCTTCTTATAATGGCAATAGTTGTACTATTGTCTATTTAAGCATCTTTAAAATATAAATTATGATTTTATTATTAAAGCATATTAAATATATATTGTTTGGAGTAGAGAAAATAAATCATAGGTTAAGAAAAATAAATTTATTTCTTAGGTAGACTAAACAGAATGTATATATCTCACGTGTGAGCTAAGATAACTTTTTATTTATTCTTGATTCTGAGTCTAATGACTAAATCTGTGAGTGGCTCAAGTTTGATAACATATATTTCCAGAGCTTATACCTCTCTGAAGAAGTGGCTTAAGATGACTTCATATAAAGCTGAAAAACAGCATGTGCAGTAAAAATAGGCAGTTAACGTCGCTATCCTTGCGATAGAAAGGGTAACAACAGGAGTACATGCAGTGAATTTTTACTTTAAAACGCCATTCTAAAATTAAGCTACACCAAATTAGTTCTCAAATTCATAAAAATTAACATGAATTGATTTTAATATCAAAATTACTGAATCTAATAGAAAAAATTAAAAATCTTATTAGTGAAGTGTAAGTATATTGAACATGTACATTTTAATACTGCATTTAAAAGACCAATATAGTGCATTTTAAATTCAATTCAGTGAATTGAAAAAACTTTCAAAAGCAGCATTACCATTATAAAGGAAAAGAGGTTCTTGTCTTTAGATATTATGTGCTATTTCTTCCTTCACATTAAATGAATAGCAATGAGGTATAATTACAAAAAATACATATTAATGCAATTAGATTTAAAGACACAATGCTATAATCATTTTATATTTTAAGTAATGCGAACGATATCCTATTATATTCTTGGGTTTCCTTTAAAAAAAAGATGGTGAAACTTGATAGCTTTAATCTAAAAGCACTAGACACTAACTCAGCTTATATTTTAAATATGTTACTACATGTTGTTTTCAAAATACATAGTAATTTAAAGTTTCTTTAAAAATGAAACTTATTAACCTTTTAATTGTTAGTACAGTTAAAATGGAAGATCAACTTTGCTCCAAGTCATTCTCTTGAAACTGCTCTTATAAACTAACATCTAAAAAGATATTCCAGAAATTTAGCAGCTTAATAGTAATGGATGATACTATTTCAGAAGGTCAGAAAAATATAATTATTACACACTTTGAAAACTGACTGCAGTATATCATATATACGTATGTGAATGTGTAATATACACACACACACAATATCCTGAGCACTTCAAACTTTTCCTTGTACCTTCAAATGTACTCATACCATTCTTGTTATTTGTATTTCATGCACAGTTCACAACACATTCAATCCTCTAACCGTGATTTTGACCATTAGGTGAAATGTGGAAAGCTATTTCCTTAAGAAAGCTATTTTTTTAAGTAGATGCACAATTCAGATACTTAAGGCTTTTGAGATTTTGTACTGAATTATGAATAAAGAGATGTTTGGGGGCCATTTTTATAAAACTGTATTGATGTTTTAGACTCAAATATTTTGCATACAGTTACTTCAAATTAGAGGCCCCAAACAGAAGGGAGATAAAAAATGCATGTGCTTTTTAAATGAGAGTGGATACCTTACAATACATTAATATCTATCTCCCATTTTTTTGGATAGTTTTAATATAACTTTGAAATATAACTCCAAATGTAGCATATTCTTTTAAAGATTAACTCTCAGAAACAAATGTTTTAGAAAAATCACTAGTAGTCACACAATCATGTCAACAATCATAAACACATTGGTATTTCTAACAAAAACAGATATATTTATATCTATCCCCTTCTGTGTTATCATTTGTTGCTAATTAAAAGCAAGTGTTCTTAATGTTGGTATTTGATAATGAAAAAAAAAGTGCGTGTGAAAGTATTTTTCCCCCTCTGGCTTGTAGTGTAAAACATAGTCTTAAAATGGCATCCCCGAATCACACCAAAATGAAACTCTGCTTATGTCTCCATCCCAGCCTTTGTGTGATTTTGGTTTGACTTTGTGTTACAAAGTATGTTTTTGTGTTATAATTAGTGATTTACATAAGTATGTGCTATACATAATTATTAAAGACTCAAGGCTGTAGGCACCATACTTTGAATTCTTAATGCCTAGTATATTATGTCAGACATATCATAAGTTATGAATTCATGCTTCACAGATGAGTGAATAAATGTGTGAATAGAATTTTTTCTGGTAATTTTTGCATTTACCAAAATATTTTATAAATTCAAGATTACTACACAACAATCTATTTGTATACTTAGCAGTATGTGTTAAAATTTGGAAGATTTTCTCCCATGTTGGAATTCACTCTTATGTTTTGTCCTGCTGAGATAATCCAGTATTTTTCATCTAATTTAGTTTGGTCCCAGGTGACACATAATTAGCTATGGTCCAAAAAGTTCCTGAAGCTCAGAAAGACAATTGACTTGCCTAACATGTCTCCCATACGTAGCAGAGCCAAGATTAGAACACAGGATTGATGTACTTCAGAAATCTGCTCTACACTTTCAAATGTTGTTTCCTCTAAGGCAGCTACCTCAGAATTGAGTGGCATTATATCTCCTGACATTGCCAGAGAGAATTTCATCCCAGGCTTCCTCCACTGGGCCAGGCCACAGTCCTCCTGAAGCACCTAATCCCAGAGCTTCAGGGACCCATCCTTAGGAACACCACGATTACTAGTACACTTCTGTCCCAAAAGTTCTGAGAAGACAGTAGTTAATGGAGGCTGATAGAACATGTTTGCGTGTGTGTATTAGCACTTCTACAATGGCCTACATAGCAATTTTACTTTCTTCTTTCTCTCTTTATTCCATTCTTTCTCCCTGTCCCTGCTTCCTGTGTAGCCCTACTTCCTAACATCATCCCTTTTGTTCCTTCCTTATCATTTAAATGCATGACAGGTAAAATGCAGGCAAAACTCGCATCAGGACATACTAGTTCAGCACATAATTGCCTGGATTTGAATTCTATCTCCCCTACTTCATGTATAATCTTAAACTCACAAATGCTTTTGTTTCCACATAAATAAAATGATACTTTGGTATACATTATTGTGAGATTCAACGAACTAGAGTATGAAGGGTATCAGGGTTATTTCTGACTCAATAAATGTTACCTGTGATGATCAATATAGTAATCCCCCTTATCCTCAGGGGATGCATTCCTAGGCACCCTATGGATGCCTGAAACCATAGATAGTACCAAACCCCATATGTACTATGTTTTATTCTGTACATACATATCTATGATTAAATTTAATTTATAAATTAGGCACAGTAAGAGATTAATAAAAGTAATAATAAAATAGAACAATTACAACAATATGCCAGCATCACTTTTGCACTTTAGAGCCATTATTAAGTAAAATAAGGGTTACTTGAACACTGTGTTACTACAGCAAAGGATCTGATAAACAATGCAGCTGCTAAGTGACTGACTGGCTGAAGGTCAGGAAGCATGAAGATGCTGGACAAAGGGAAGATTCATGTCCCAGGTAAGACAGAGAGGAATAATGAAGGATTTCATCACACTGCTCAGAATGGCGTGCAATTCAAAACTTACTGTTTATTTCTGGAATTTTGCATTTAGTACTTTTGGAGTGTGGTTGACTGCCGGGAATTGAAGCTGCTGAACGCAGAACCCTGGATAAGGAAGGACTACCGTATTTTTGTGCATGCTGGTATGTCTGGCTGGAAATCTCTACAACTTTCTACACCAAGCTATTGGTTTTCAGTTCTTAGCACACATTTTCTGGTTCAGAAGCCTTTTGAAATCCTTGGTCTGATTTCTTGGAGGTTAAGAAATAATAAAAGATCACAATGAAGTGAGGCAGTGTCACACATTCGTTCAATACATTTGCTGCTCACTGTCCATTTTAAGGCCTGGCATAAGTTGTTTGAAACCCAGCCGCACCCCATCACCTACGGCCTGGTTAAAATGTCCCCTACCTGTGTAGTTTTTTATGCTCTTCATCCCGCTGACCGAAAAGCCAGCACACATACACCTGCTAACCATAGTAACACCTAATGGTTAACACCAGAATCATGTAAATAAGTTCTTCACTTCAAGCATGTTTTCTTTAAACCAGCCAATCTACAACTCCTAGGGCAAAGCCTAAGGGATAACACCCATGGAACTTAACAAAGGTAGTCCCACAGGTCTTGTCTCTCTGTCTCTCTCTCTCTCTCTCTCTCTCTCTCTCTCTCTCTCTCTCTCTCTCTCTTTCTCTCTTTCTCTCTCTCTCTCTCTTTCTCTCTCTCTTTCTCTCTCTCTCTCTTTCTTTACCTATTCATTGGTTAATCTCCCTGCTGCCTCTAGACTTCCCATCAGCCCCAGTCAGCACCCCCAATCTCTCTGGGATCTCCAAGTAATACATTTCTTCAGTTTCCTGCATTTTAGTTTCGCCTCCACGTCTCACCTGGCCAATACACTGCAAATTAACTGTTTTTCCAGGCAGGCTCTCTTAAAGAGTGGCTATTTTGGCTTATGTCCACTCTCAGCACAGAGATCTGAAAAGCCATATTAGAAAGAAACTATAACAATAAAAATCATAACACACAGTTATATATGTGTTTATGGAATTCTATTTTGCATTTGTTTCTGGAAAATAACTTCCAGAGTCAGAAACCCCACTAGGAAAATGGGTGAAGAGTAAGACACACTGGTTGGTACCAAATCATACAAGCACCGTTTTCTAACTTCCAACTTCTTATTTCTCTTCCTTTATTACCTTCTTTTGGCATTTACCCTCTACTGATTTAGAAGTTATATCCACCATTTTTATACTTTTAATTGCTACTCTAGATAGTTTACATGCATATTTAAAGTAGCAAAATCTAAGTTAACACCATTGTAAAGAAGCTTAGAAGACCTGAACTTCTTTTAAGTATTCCCTCCCTAATTGGATGCCTTTGCTTTTAATTGTATTATTCTGTCCCCAAAATTTACAGAGAAGGTGCAGATATTGCAAGGGCATGTGCAGGGAATAATGAGACCCTTTTTGCTGTAATCTTGTGTGCGAAGAACAGTAGGAGTAATTCCATCTATGTCATGAATGTTGTTCAATATTAAGTAAGGGTCTGTTTAAGTTTGTTTCAACTTTGATTTAAGTAGCTGAGAATATTTTCTAATACCAGATTAGATTTTTTAAAAATTAAATATTTTGTTATGTTTACATTGTTTTCTTTTTTAAATCACGCTGTCTTTTTGTGAGAACTGTTCCTTGGGACCATTTTCTTACCTCTCTGTGTAAAGGAAAAATAAAAATCTTAGGATCATCAAAAACTCATTAGGCCAAAAGGGAGAACTGAGCCTGGGAACTGAGTCATGCAAGCACTGCGGTCCTCTCCCCATGAAGTATGGGGATTTTATTTTATTTGTATGGCTGATTGTCCTTCTGTAACCCACATGATGGTATTAGGTTGTTCATTTTTTAAGTATGCATACAGAGGTTGGGCCATAGGGAAAATTTTTATATCCAAGTTCTACAATAGCTGGCCAGTCTAAAAAATCCTCCAAGTTTTTTGTTGAGGCCTGGGGAAAGTTTAAATCCTTCAGATCAGATTTTAATATTTGGGAAAAATAGATTGGGCTCTTTGCATACCCTCGGAACATCACATTCCCGATATATTTTCACTGTTTTCAAGACTAATCAAATACATATGGACTATCTGGATTCACTGGAATGCTAAAAAAGAAAAAAAAAAGGCACCACAGAGATCTACAATGAGAAAAAATACTAACTGGCAGTTGATATGGCTGACAGAAGGGTATGCCGTTTGGGAACTACTGGGTGTCTGGGTATTACAATGTTATTCATGGCCCTTGGGTCTTGTACAAACCCCCACCCTTTCCCATTTTGTTTTTATACGGGGAAGATAGGGTTGTTGCAAAGGCATTCCCAGGGAATAATGAGACCCTTTTTGAGGTACTCTTGTATGAGAAGAGAAATAGCAATTCCATCTATGGCTTACCTGTCCTAATGGGTATTATTTAATGTTAGGTAACCAAGAGGGTATGACCTCAGCCAGTTTTTCAACTTTGGAGGTTAAAAGGAAAATTGGAGAGACTGCAAGTTTTACAACTTCTTTTCCTTTGCCCTATTTCCTCCTTGTTCTTAAAAAATTCTCTCCTTTTTTTTTTCTTTTGGTTCATTTTCCCAGTCACAAGATGCCTCTTTTATAGTCTTAGCACTGAATTGGGGCATGTTATCAGGGTATTTTTAAATTTGTTCTTCCTGATTCCAAGATTCTAATTCCAGGTAAAGCATTCCTTTTTGATGAAAAGGAGATATGGACTTTATGGATGTTGAGGAGATCTCAGCCTAAAAGATTGACAGGAGCCTCGGGATATATTAGAAACTCAAGGGATTGACTGAAAATGCATCACATTTATAATCCTTGGGGGGTAGGTGCAAAAACCTATAAAATGGTAAGGGATGGGTATGGATTTGAAATATGAGATAATTTTCTTAGACTCCCCCATTATGATAACCTTTGCATTACTCTGAGGAATGAGTTTTCTAAATAAGGTGGGATTTGTGACTGATAAAGCTTCTGAGTCCATTAAGGCAATTGAAAGTTCATTATTTACTGTTATTTCAATCTCTCCCAATCTGCTGGCCATCATAGAGTATTGGGAGAGGTGAAACCCTTTGCTTTCCTGGGAGTGCCCCTAGTCTTCTTGGGTTTTAACTTCCTGCTGCTGTTTTTGTTTTAGTTTTGTACATTCTCATCTAATGTGTGCTGTTTTTTACAATAGTAACAGCTCAGTAGAAAAGATCACTTGGCATTAAGGGTCTTAAAATTTTGGTGGTGCTGAGAAGTTTGGGAGCTCAGTTGTTTTAATTATAAATGTGTGACCCAAGCTGTTTTTTTGTTTTTCCTTTTTACTCATAGTACAGGATAGATGGTTATGAGTTAATCAGCTTGTTATTTCTGACTGTGGCCCAGCTGTCATGTGGCATTTTACAAGAATAGCTAAGTCATCATCAAGCCCGTTTAGGAAATTTGAGGGTCACTTTGTTTTCGAAGCTCTCAGCTGACATCCTGCATCCTGTTTTAAGGTCTTGTCAAAGTGCATGAAATAATCTAAAACTGATTCATCTGGGTTCTAGAGGCACTGTAATTTGGGGTCTACTTCCATGGTCCACTTAATTAAATATTTACATGATAACTTGCCATAACTATTGTACATAAAACTGGGTGGTGTTTCTAAGGGTAGAACCTCATGTTTTGCAGCTGCAAGGTTGTTAGCTGATTTATAGGGCTTGTTACCCATAGTCTGGAGCCCCTTTTGGATTTAAGTCAGAAAGTGTTTAAGACCCAAAGTGTGCTGTTTACTGACCTAGCTCCTCAGGGCCTTTATCCCCTGAGTTGCTTTAGTCCATGGTGTCTTGACAACTTGACAATGTCAGGGACTCAAGACGTGGAAGGGTCAGTTCCTCATATGCATGTGTCAGTTGAGATTAGCCTCTAAAATGTTCTTTGGGGCAGGGGAGATAGTCAGAGCTGCTGCACATCATTAAGAGCAGTCTGGCCTTGACACTCTCATGTGATTCTCAGCCACCCGTGGATGCCCTGCAAAGCTGAGGGGAACAGTGCTCTTTTTCTTCAGAGAAGAAAGCTCCACCCTCATAGAGAGCCCAAGAGTTGATCAAATCCAACAGAAGAGGGGCCAAAATCAAAACAACTGAGCAAAGAGAATGAGCGATGGCATAACATTTATGTAAACACTGAGTGCTCTAAATGTAATGAAAGAAAAAATTTAAGATCAGCTGGTGAATACTCTTCTTAGTCATCAAAGGAAAAGAAAGGAAAAAAATAAAAGCAAAAAAAATTTAAGACAAAACCCTGACACAAGTTCTTACCTAACAATGGGGCCCAAGGTGAAGAAACTGCTCTCGTTAGAGGTCACAGAAGCAGAAAAACCCTCTTTATCAGAAGAGAGCAAAACTCTCCTAAGGGAGTCCCATGGCAGCATAAACCTCAAATCTCAACTGAAAAGTTGGGAAATTGGGGATCTCTAAAGAGAGCACCCTGAATTTCAGTGAATCACCCAATTGGTCACAGCAGTAAGAAGCACTCACTGGCACCGAAGCACCAATTGGAAAGTCGCTACAGATTAAGAAGCCCAAACTCTTCTCAGAGGTCCCTTCATGGTCACCATTTGTTAATTCAAATAATAAGTGACTGAAAACTTTGTTCAGGACCATCCTGATAGTACGGATGTTACTGAAAGTTCAGCACTTGTCCCCAAGTCTGCATCAGAAGAACCAGGACAAGTAGTTTGAGGAGAACTAAACAGAGGTTTATGTACTTCCAAGCAAGAGAGGAAAAGGCAGACTCAAGTCTTAAAGTATCATTTTCCTGACTATAATCAGAAATACAGAGCTTTTAAAGGAAGTATTTCCAGCTTCAAGCTATTGCTATTTAACTATAGTTGATGATTCTGAGCCATCCTGTCTCTGCAAAGATAGTCTCTTGACCACTGCCTGGACCTATGCCTGGACAGTTTTGTTGAGCCATCTCCTGTAGTATAAAGAACAGAGGACACTTTCCTGCTCCTCCCAACCACTGGCTTGAGACAGGGATGCAGATTTTAATTCTCAAAAAGAGTGGGGGAGATTTTAAAAAGATAGCTTGTTTTGCCCTTTTAAGGCCATTTCCTCTGTTTCACAGAGATGACTACAATGGCATTTTTCAGTGAGAGAAATAGACTGGGCTCTGCTTCAAATACAGTATGGGCAAATGGGAACTTATAGCCACCTAGCAGGATAGGGAAAATTCCTGGGTAAGAGTCTTTCTGATTAAAATGACCTAAAATGATTCTTGCTGGAAACAGACCAAGGTAACCAGACATCACCTGGGTTGGTGGAGGGTAAGGAACCAGATGGGTAATCTAGAGTGATCAGATATGGAGGGTGGGGATTCCCTAGAGAGTTCCTATTAAATCTTGATTTTATAAGGAAGTGCACAAATGAGCCTAGAAGAAAGTTCAGGAACCTGACTAAAGTTTGATCAAGCAAACAATCCTTGTCAGCAGCTGCCATCTGCATTTGCTTGCTTTTCTGGATTTTTGTCTTCATTATGAGTTTTGATCTCTAAAAATTTTTGCTTGATTTGTAAAGAGTTAAGTTAGTTGAACACTGTACATACAAAAAGTATTCCATAGTTACATTTTCATATTGTCACCTATAGTTTTCATTAATTTTTAATTTTAAGGTTTTTAGCATGAGATATTTTCAAGGTAAACACATTGACTGCTCTGTACATCTGTACTACTCTAATAGTTAGCAATTATCTCACTACTTTTGACTATCTTTTCTCTATAAACCATGTGTTGTGACATAGTATTACTACTTAGTATTTCAAGTAGCAAACATTTGTTTATATGTTTAGTTCCAAAAATAATTATAGTTTACTTTAAAACAGATAATATAATTTATTAATATTCTTCGCCCCCCAAAGTGAGAAAGGAGAATTGTAGCATTTGACTTAACAAGCGATGGTGGCATAAGTAATTCAATGTATATGAAACATGGTTTATAATGGTAGTGATTCACCAAAGGATTTGTATGTTCACCTTTATAAAATATAATATATTTTATAATGCATAGTTTTACTTTGCAGCTAGTGGTTTCTCAGTATATATTTGTTAAATTGAAACATGGCCAAAAAAAATCAAATGGGGAAACAAATGACTCTCTTGTAAAGAACCATGTCAATTTTACTGATATATTATACAATGATATTTTATAAAAAACAAGAAATACAAAAATGCCCTTACATGCTAATTATATGTTGACCTTTATCTCATTGGACCACATGTGGGTAGATCTGAAATGAAATAAACTAGTTAAACGGACCTCAAGATCTCTTAACGATAAAGAGAAAAATCCCCAAAGTATGCTTGAAGGGAAATCATTACCCAAAAATAAAACTTTGAGTGATTGAATAAATATAGATTTATGCTAATGTTTATTATTCAACTTGGTTTCTGTGGTATGTAGGGAATAAAATCTCCCCCGTACCTCCCCATCTCTTAGCTGTCTAGTTCAAATAGCAATGCCACATATCTACCTGGAGAAACAGGCACAAACTCCTCTGTTCATATTATCTTTCCACTCTGCAACTTGAGTACCCTCACATGTTGCACAGTTATCATTACCTTTAGCAACAAGAAAAAAAAAATAGGTAGGTGTGTTTAACAGAAAGTTTTCTATTTTGTTTACCATATCAAAGACAAGGTGTTTATGAGATTAGAGGAAACTCTGAGAATACCCATGATGCATGCCGCATAGGACTGAAATTAAGCATAGTCTAACAAAGCGCTGCTTGGGTTCGTGCAGTGGTGGTTTATTTTCATCGCTGTCAGAAGCCGTATGGAGGCAGCTCTGATTCCCTAGACAGCCAAACTTTTACTGAAATTGGCCCAGATCAAAATCAGCCTCTGGGGGTGAAATGTGGGGTAACATAAATCTGCATTTACAATTTTTTTCCTTGTGGGAGAGTAAAAAATCATCTCTTCAAAAGCAATATAAACCATGTTTAGAGATTAAATGAACTGTATGTATATAAATTTTACCATACAGTCAGACTTCCAGCAAATGTTACTTTCTGGAACATAAGCTGAAATTTGATTTTATAAAATAGTCCTATGTTTATTTTAACTATCACAAGACTAAACTTTTGAAAATTTAGAATTAATTTATATCTTTATTATTTATTGAAAAGCTACTTCCAAGGTCTGTAATATTCATTAAATCAAATTTTTAATATATGGGTTTATCTCTAATTCTAGGTAACATTAGAAACAACAAAAGAAATAAGGAGTTTAATAGTAGAATTATCTACACTGGAAATGATAGTTGAAATCAGGACATTAAGACACATAAGACAATATGAGACAAAAATATATTTAAGATTAAATAAATCACATTGGGTCTGATTTCTGTTTGTATTATCTCTTTTAAAAGAATGAAAATACTTGCTTACATTTTTTGTGATATATTACACATATGTAACATATTTATATATATGTTTATATAACATATTGCATGGGTATGTATGCCTTTTTATTTAAAAAAGGAGAAATTTTGAACCATATAGGTACTTAATGCTGAATCATATATCAATGCCAAATTTCTTATAAAATCTCTCCTTCACTCGCAATATAGAATAAGATATTATAGAAACATAAAAAGTCAAGTATAAATATGACAATTTATGTGAAGTAATCAATACTTGTTTCTCTTAACTACTCTGTATAATTTTTTGTGATATTCTGTTAGATTCAGATGCATGTGCAGTATTTAGATTTGAATCCAAAGTTTATCTTTATTGGTAGGAGGATATTTTTGGTTTCTCATTTTTCAATATTACTAAACATTAACATAATTATTGACATTTTTCTCTACATAAAAGCATATGAAGTGATGGTATACATGGAACTGTATAAAACGTAAGTTGATAACTAGGTTTTCTACTCTTTTAAGAAGCATATAAAACCAATTATTTGTTATTTTGTTAAATTTATATTCATGTTATTGCCAAGAGAATAAACTATTCGTATGTTTTTAAACATTTGATCAAACTGAGGACAGTAGTTTAAATCAAACCATTGAAATAAAATTATAACATCTAAACCACATGATGTGAATGTGTCACTGAAAGTTTGTTACTTGTCTCCAAGGCCTCATCAAAAGAATAAGTTGTTTGAGGAGAAGGAAAGAGAAGTTTATTAATTTGCTGGCAAATGAGAAGGATGGAGACTCCTGTCATAAGGGGCCATTGTCCTCCCTATAAGGAGAAATACAGAGTTTTTATTATAATGGGGGTGGGTGTCAGCTTCAGGCTATTTTAATTATAGCTGATGATTCTGATTGACCTCATTTCCTCCCTATCTCTGGAGGAGATAATCTCAAGACTTCTGTCTGGACAATTCTGTTGAGTCATCTCTTGTGGAATAAATACTAAATAACACTCCACTCCCCCTCTGATTACTGCCCCTAGACAGGGATGCAGGTTTCAATTCCCAAAAAGAGTGAGGGAGGTTTTAAAGAGACAGCTTGTAATACATTTTGCCATTTTTCAGGCCATTCCCTCTGTTACAAATGAAATAATGGCTTTAGCTAAGATGATTTTGCAGTAACCACTAAGAAATTTTAGGGGATAAAAGCATGCATGCAATTATTTACTGGTATAATTTTTTTTTTTTTTGCTAATTATGTCTCCATAGAAAAGATATTTTACTTAAAACTATTTTAATCTTTAATTTCAGATTTATCTATGGTAAACTTTCCCAGTTCTGAAATTAGAGGAGTTTGTTTTTACTTGATGCATTATCATTAGCTTCTTTTCTCTAAAAATTAGCAGTCAGATGGTTCTAATCAAGCAAATTCTTTCCATTAAAGAATGCAAACAAATGCCAGATTTTATGATTTGATTTGTGTTTGAGTTAGATCTAGCCATTCAAAACAACCAGTTTTCAATTCACGTTTTGGTCTTAGATCTAAACCATTTAAAGAAAAAAAATACCCCTGTTTTCTCAACTTCTGAAACTGTACTTACATTACTTGAGTTAAAAAACAAACAAAAAAACTCCTACTTATAAACATAAAAAACATAAAACAATATTTAAAAAACCATAAAAAACACATGCTCTTTTTGTAATGTTATTGGTTATGAAAAATTTTTCTAAGCTTTACAAATGAGGCCCAACATTGGCAGCAAGTCCTTTTAATGTCATTCAGGCTTTGCAGGCCCACCTAAGGATCATCAGACTCTAGGGGGCATGTAATTCTGACACACTATTTACAGTTAAATAGCTTCCAGACATTTTACAGCTCTGGAGAGTTATATATAATGAGTACGAAAGTGAAAAGATGAAAAGACTTTGGGCTTGTTAAAGATGTAACTAATTTATCTCTTGAAGAGAAGACAATCCAAGAAATGATTGTTTTATTGTCCTATAGGACAATAGCCAGATTTATATGTAATTTAGCAATTACTTCAGGCTTGCTTTCTTTTGCATCCTCTTTTGAACTGGCTTTATTCTCTTGCCAGTCCCTTTGCTGAATTAAACATAACTTTTACATGTGTGTATATGTATTTGTATGAGAATTATGTATTTAACATTTACAAAATTGTGTTTTGACACAGTGAAACAGAAGATCTCTTGATTCATCCCTAAAAAGTAGAAAGACAGAATCCTGAACCATTGGTGTGGCTTAAGCCAATTCCCCAAGTGTGACTACCAATAAGAATTACTGAGGGAGAGTGGTAGAGCCAAAAATTCCCTCTTTCAGTCCTAAATAATCAGAATTTCCAAGGAAGACATCTGTTCATCTGTGTTCTTAACAAGAATCTCAGGTGACTTTGTCATCAATTACCTGTATGGAATACAGATCTAGGGCAATGGTTCTAAAAAATGTTTGTTGTTCACAAACACTAGGATCCTTTTAACTCTTTCTTTCATTGGACTGCTTTACTTTAAAGGATAATTATTTGTGCTATAATGAAAATAATAGATTTTGCTAAAATGTGTTGATTACAATGACTTTAGATGAAAATAACTTAAGTATTTATAATCTCAAAGGTTAAAGATATGTAACAAAGTAATCTTTAGATAATTTATATATTCTGCATATTAAAAAATTACTAAATGGTATGGCAAAAGGCAAAAAACTCTATAGTTGAATATTTCTAACTGTATATTACTTATACTAACTCACTTTACCTATTATGTACTATACTTCCAAATTGAGAAATTCTTATCAGAAAAAAATCAAAACCTGTTACATGGGCCAGGTGCGGTGGCTCATGCCTGTAATCCTAGCACTCTGGGAGGCTGAGGCGGGAGGATTGTTTGAGCTCAGGAGTTCCAGACCAGCCTGAGCAAGAGAGAGACCCCGTCTCTACCAAAAATAGAAAACATTAGCCGAACATGGTGGCTCATGGCTGTAGTCCCAGCTACTCAAGAGGCTGAGGGAGAAGGATGGCTTGAGCCCAGGAGTTTGAGGTTGCTGTGAGCTAGGCTGATGCCATGGCACTCTAGCCCAGGTGACAGAGTGGAGACTCTGTCTCAAAAACAACAACAACAAAAAAAAACCCTGTTATACGTTACATATATCTCAAGGTGATACATGGAGGTCATGGAATAATATAAATAACAGAATACAAATACAGTGCTTATATTGTGCTAAGTACTTTCTTAGCTACTTTATATGTATTGTTCTCATTTAATCTTTGTAACAATCTTATATTTTCAATACATATGCTAATTCTTCTCACTATTACAAATTTGTAAGTTTTAGTAGTATTGGCTCCATTTATATCTGAGAAAACTGCAGTTCAGAGTTTTAATAACTTCCTTAATTCACAAAGCTAATAATAAATGATGAAATTGGGAATCCGGACTTTTATGTCTTCTGAACTCATGTTTTTTCACACTTAATATTCACAAATTATCTCAAAGTAATTTTTTATTAGAATTATAACAGTAGGATTTGATGGTCATAGAGTTCAGTCATATATCCAGGCTTTAAATTATCACAAATACTCAAAAGGTGCTTTACAAACTATATACCAGTGAGAAAACACTACATTTCAAAATAACCTTTTCCATTTTGGAACGCCTCTCTCCTATTCCCCACACCCTCCCCAGCCAACACTTAGAGAAATCTTCTTTCTATCCGGTTTATACGTACAATATATTGAATGCCTTTCCAACAATCTGACATGCCAGTATTTCAGCCTTACACCTCTCCTCATTATTCTGCCAAATTCGTTCTAACTGTGCTTCATGAAGGATTTTAAGTCTTCTCTTTGCTCTCCTTAAGCTCTCTTTTGAATATATTCTATCATATATTCTTATTATAACATTGAAGTCGAAAAAATTTCATTCTATATCTCATATTATCCCATAAGATCTTTTTTCACATTTTATTGCATTATTTCATTGTTCTTATTAGTATTTTCTCTATCTTTTAGTACCATCTGTGAGTTTCTTGACTTTGTATTTACTGTCTTTTCACAATAATTAGGATATTAAATATGACTAAGCAGCACTAATCCTTGTTTTATCCTCCATAGGTTATTTCTAATTTTTTGCACTGTCATATGCTAATAAATTCTGTTAACGGATTCTAAGAAAATTTTCAGTAAGTGTTCTAAGCCAAATTTGCCAGTTTACTGTTAGGCATGTTATAAACACATCCTATAATTGAAAGATGTATAGCATAACTTCATAAATCCCTAACTGTATCTTCACTGGCTTTATATATTTTTCTTCACTTATTCGTTATCAATTTCAAGTAAATTGAGATAGGCAAAATTATTCCAACTACTCTTTAAAGACCTTGTTCTTTTCTGAGCCAACATAATTTATCTGAAAAATGAATTGGATTGTTAACTTGCATATTTTATAATAACCTGTATCATGAGTTACTCATGGGATCAAATCTCATACCACAATGCATTGAATTAAGTAAATCATTATTTTTTATTGATTATTATAAAGGGAGGATAAAAATGACAGAGGCCACAAGCATTTGGTAAGATATGATGGTAGAGTTTAAAATTTAGTCTCAACACAGAGGTTTCTTCTAAGTTTTCTATTTTCTCCTATATAAATGAAAGTAATCTCTTCGTGGTCTCCCAAGGACTTAGTAGGGGATTGGGCAATGTGAGTAGAATGAGAGAGCCTATGGGACTTCAAGACATTTGAGCACTTCTGGTTTAATTAATTCACCTCCAAATTAAACCAGTCTTTCAGATTTATATTTATTCTTATCACTACTCTTTTTTTTTTAAAGTTTATTTAATTTATTGTTACACGTATAATTTTACTGACTATAACAAAAAGTTTATTTCTTCATCAACCAACTTTGGACAAAATTTCTTGACACCTCACCTTGTGATAAAGGAAATGCACACCCCTGTGTTTTCTCCATCCTTACATTTCCTAGAACTTTCAGCGTTAACATTGCTAGAGATCGTCAAGATATGAAATGTTAGTATTTTGTCCTAAGTATGAGGTGCTTGGTCTAGATTTATTTGGAGTATCTGAAGTCAATAAATATCACTTATAATTTTATGATTATATAATATAAATATATACTGCAGAATCAGTAAGACTTACAGAAGTACAGTGATTGGGAGAATAAACCCTGGAATTACACTGCCTGTATTCTAATCCTGGTGCCTCTTTGGCAAGTTAATTCATTTCTTAGGCCTTAGTTTCTTCATCTTTAAAATAGAAGAGCTCCTCCACAGGTTGTTGTGAGGATTAAAGGAGCTAAACCATAGATAGCCTTCTAGAACCTGGCATGAAGCAACACGATGTTACTGCTTTTACTATTAATCAGTGCAATAGTCCCATGATGTACAGATGGATAATTTTAACTGTTCTATGTTATAAAGTTCTTTATAAAGATAACCTATGAAAAACAAAGGCAAATTATATCATGAGATATTCATAGCTAACCAGTAACGAAGGCAATGGTAAAAGAAGCCAGCAAGTAAAATAAATGAAATTCAGGGAAATTCATGAATGGTTAGAAAGATTTGAGAAGCTCCTTAGTAACTCAAACTTGGATTGGGAGAGAAACTGCAGCAGAGACTCTGTGGCTACCTTCACAAGCTGAGCCTACCACTACTCTTTTTTCAATGTAGTGTCAAAGTTCACGAGAAATTATGCATATGTGTTGCAAGACAACTAGTACCCTTGCTATACTTTGAGTCTCATAGATTTCCACTATGGGAATCTCATATTTTGAGTTTTTTAGATGTCATACTTTTTCCAATGTTTCCACTACTATTTCATCTTTTTTTTTTCTTTACTGAGGTAATGCACAATGACTACCCAGAGCTAATTTTCTGTTAAGATTTAATATCTTCACTGTCCACATCATTGTACTGAGAAACCATACTTGTTCAGATTAAGACAGTCTTCCAATTGCAAAATCCAAAAAGAACCTCTAGTTCTTAACCTTTTTACCTTCAAAAATTTTAATAGAATGAGTATGTGTGTAATATAAATTTTAATTGTATTAAATAAAGTTTTTATAAACTTTGTTTAACGTTTAGTTTGTAATGTATTACACAGTAAGGTAAATGTGTTAATTCACTCTTACTACATACTGTGAATAATGTGTTTTTACACATATTTTAGAATACATTTTCATTATTCAATTGCAAAAATAACATATATTTTAAGTCTAAAATAAAATAATTGTTAAGCAAAGCTGCTTTTTTTTCTTTGTTTGTCTTTACAGAATATAGAGGTTTAATTATGAACAGAATCACTTGAGAAAAAAATGTGATGTTTAATTTTAAATGAATAAAGCACAATCTCTCTTTTCATATTAAACAACAATTGGCCTTTGGAATTTTACAATTACATTAACTTCCTAGTTTGTCAGTTAGATGTGAAGCTGTGTGAGGGTTAATTTTATGTATCCATTTGACCTAAGCCACTGGATGCATTTGATTAAACATAATTCTTGGTATACCTATGAGAGTGTTTCTGGATAAGACAACATTCAAATCATAGATTGTTTTTCCATTCCTGGGATACTTCACTTGGGGAGGAGGAGGAGGAGAGGATGCGTATATACACACCTAATGGGTGCGGTGTGCACCATCTGGGGGATGGACATGCTTGGAGCTCTGACTTGAGGGGGGCGAGGGTGATATATGTAACGTAAACATTTGTATCCTCATAATACACTGAAATAAAAAAGAAAAAAATAAAAATTACTAAAAGAAAATCTTAGATTGACAAAAGAGAAGATATAGCCCTCCTCGGTATGGATGAGCATCATCCACTTTATTGGAGGTTTGAATAAAAGGCTGTGTAAGAAAAAAATTCTCTTCCTCCGCCTGACAGTCTTTGAGATGGAGCATTAGTCATCTTTGCCTGCCTTCATATTTCAGGCTTACATCATGGGCTCTCTGGTTTTCAGGTCCTTAGACTCAAACTGGAATTATACCATCAGCTCCACCAAGTCTCCAGCTTGCTGACTGCAGATCTTGGGACCTCATATTCTCCATAATTGTGTGAACCAATGCCTGACAGTAAATATTAACACATATACATCCTATTGGCTCTTTTTCTTTGAAGAAATTAGACTAACACAAGCTGTAAAAACCATGTATTCCATATTTTTTATCTTGTGACTCAGAAGTGAAAAAAGTAAAGTTATTCTAGGAAGTGATATGTAAAGGAGTTAAATTATAAATGTATAAAAATAAAAATCTCTAAGGTATTACCTGCCTACTTTATTATAATATTACATTTACCACATTAGTTGTGGTTATTACCTCCTGTATGGTGCAGTTTGTCATGAATCTGGTACCAATTATAATTGAATATGTTTTTCCAGTAGCCATTATTCTAGGGGTGAACATCAGATGGGCACATAATGAAGCATAGATGGACACAAATCTAGAAGCTAAGAAAATCCGTGTTAGTGTTTAAAGAATCTCTCAGGTAAATTTAAAGGATTGACTATGCCCAGAGCACAGGTTGCAAATCAGCACAATGTCAGTACTTAAGACGGATTCAACTCTCTATGGATTCATTTACAAATATTAATGTAGCATTCTGTAAGCAAAGTGTCATTATTAGGGACTCATATAACTACCAGAAAAACATTAAAAAATAATTTTGACAATACACTTAATGCTTTATACATACTTCAAATTTAATATATTTTTTTTGCCGTGGATGAAGTCTATCTAAATATCATGACCACACTTTTGCACACCGTGACTTAATAAGAAAAATTACATTATGCTAAATTGTATTAAAAATAAATAATAATATCATGCACAAATTAATTCTCTATTGTCTTTCACAAACTCTTCTTCATCAGTGTATGTTACAGAAATGATACATACCTCAGTTAAAGAGGGAACTGGATTTGTCCTAGCAACTTTTTGTCTATAGATCAGTGAATAAAGCATCAAGCAGTAAGAGCTACAGTATTAATTAAAATATATTTTCATCTCACTTTCCTTTCTAGAAATAGCCTTTAGCCCAATTATCCACAAGTGATAAACATCAATCATACATTCCTGAAAGTTTCTGACAATGTTAATTCTTATCTGTTTTTTTAAAAAAATTCTCTCTCTCTCTCCATCTAGGTAATACTCTACTAAACGACCAACTTAAAAAAAAAAAAAATTTGGAGGAAGAAATAATGTAAAACACTTCAAGTGGTTTTTTTGTTGTTGTTGTTGTTGTTTAGGTTGGTTATTTAGTATATTCTACATCTAACATAGCTAATGATGGCCAATCTGTATATCTATATCTCATCTATAGTCAAGTTAGAAGGAAGAAAATTTGTGTTTACATTTATTTGTATACCTAATACAACGAGAAGAACTAAGTGGATGTGGTTTTTCTCATTCAATGCTAAATGTGGCAATCAGTATTCTTGGTACAAAAAACCCTTTCCATAAAACTCCTGGCAGTTGTTTGTGGCATTTTGAAATGTACCAAAGTATTTGAGCCGCCTTAATTTCTTCTTCATTTAGAAAACTTAGTTTCAGACTTAATTCCTTATATAAGAATGTATATTTTTATAACTTCTACATGTCAATTAATTTTAAATTTTTGTTTTAATTTTGATATGTAGTTAATTCATTTTCAAAATTACTTTTTTTCAATGCAGATGACAATGCAACTTAGACTTCTTTCAACATTTTGACTTTTTCTTCTGTTCAATTTGTCATGGGCTCCATTTATAACTGTTGCCTTCATATTTCTGACCATTTTATTATTTTTATGTTCATTATCCTCCAAATTAGAAAAAGAACTTTCACACTTGTCTTATACATTACCTATTTCTATTGCAGGTCAATATTCATGATTGCAGAGATGTGGAATCAATCCAAAATCATGAGTGTATAAACAAAATGTGGGATACATATTCCATGGAATACTACTCAGCCATAATAAAGGATGCATTAATGCCTTTTTCATCAATTTGGATGGAACTGAAGTCCATTATCCTAAGTGAAGTATCTAAAGAGTAGAAAGACAAACACCACATGTACTCACTATTAAATTGGAACTAACCAATGAACACACATGTGCAAAGAGGGAAATAAAACTCAGTGGAAATGAAGCAGGGAATAGGGAGGAGGATGGGATGGGAGAAAATCTACCTAATGGATACAGTAAACACTATCTGGATGATGAGCACACCTGTGGCCATGACTCGAGCATTATAGAAGTGATCCATGTAACCAAAAACATTTGTATCCTCAAAATATTTTGAAATAGAAAAATATACTTGCCAGACTGTTCTTCCTTATATTATTTATAATTCTATTTTAAATTCTATTATTCTATTACATATTATTATATTATTTTATATGCCTATTTTCTTTTCTCAACCAAATATTCAACCTTATTTATTTTTATTTTATAATCTTTTATACCTTGTTTGGAAACTCAATATATTTTCTAAAAATATTATTTAAAAATACAGAATAGGTTCTGTGTAAAATGCTTTATTTTTCTTCCTGGAGTAAATCTTTCCTCCATCTTAGAACTATCCTTTTACCTGTACCCTAGAGAGCAAGGACCTTACTTTTTGCAATTTACAAAATGAATTATTGTAATATTATGTATCATGACCAGTTTTGTGTTTATTTTGTATGCATTCATCTTTGAATGAGAAGAGTTCTGTTAATGCATTGCACTTTTCCTTCAAGAATTTTTCTGTCCCCCTCAATTAAGTTAAAATCCCCTTGTCTTATTTAACTTGTTGTATTGGTGTTGTAAACCTACATTAAAAATGCTATTATTCAGCAGTTTAAGGTCATGCACAGTACCAGGTCTGTTATATGGACTCTGTCAGTGAAGCCTACCATCAAATCCCATTCTAAGGAATGGTATTATGGTATTATTAGGGATTTTTTTTTATTTGAATCTATGCACTTTGGGAACATGCTTTTTGTAAAATTGATATTTTCAGAGGTGTATTTGGGACTTTTAATAGTATTATCTACACTGTCTCCCTCCTTGTTTCTCCTTTTGCTTCCCAGCCCCACTTTGTTCTGATTCTCTTTGTGTGGTGGCCACATTTTTCTCCCATTGAGTTGACGTATCCTCAGCATTTCAGAATTTAGGGGCACCAGCAACCTCAGCAAAATAGAAGACTTCTTTCCCCCTAAAATAATAAATCAACCAGAAAAAAATCTTAAGAAACTTATTTTCCATATTGGGTTTACTCTGGAAACTTTGG
>CAUYMX010131133.1:0-16083 GCA_963573855.1 Lepilemur septentrionalis | reverse complement strand
AGGTAGTCTTGTTTGGGTTAAATATGCTTGATGTTCTTGACCTTCTTGTACCTAAATATTGATAGCTTTCTCTAGATTTAGAAAGGTCTCTGTTATTATTTCTTTTAATAACCTTTCTACTCCAGTTTCCCTCCTTATCTCCTCTTTAAGGCCAGTAATTTGGAGATTTGCTTTTTTGAGGCTACTTTCTAGATCTTATAGGCATGCTTCATTCTTATTTTTTCTTTTTTTTCTTCTGACTGTGTATTCTCAATAGCCTGTCTTTGAGCTCACTAATTCTTTATTTTGCTTGGTCAATTCTGCTGTTCAGAGATACTGATGTATTTCTCAGTTTGTCAACTGAATTCTTAAGCTCTAGAATTTCTGCTTAATTTTTTTTTATTATTTCAAACTTTTTGTTGAATTTTTCTGATAGGCTTCTGAATTTCTTCTTTGTGCTGTCTTGAAGTTCATTGAGCTTCTTCAGGACAGCTATTTTGAATTATTTGTCTGAAAAGTCACCTATCTCCATCACTCCAGGATTGGTCACTGGTGCCTTATCTAGTTCATTTTGTGAGGTCATGTCTTCCTGGATGTTCTTGACATTTGTGAATGTTTGTTGATGTGTGAGCATTGAAGAGTTAGGCATTTAGTTTAATATTCACAGTCTGAGCTTGTTTGAATCTGTCCTTCTTGAGAAGGATTTCCAGATATTCAAGAGAATTGAGTGTTGCAATCTAAGTCTTTGGTCACTGCAGCCATATCAGCACTAGGGTTTCACAAGCCAGTAATACTGTGATTCTTGCAGACTTCTTGTGTACTGCTTTGGTAGGCTTGGGTAAGATACGGGAGAATTTCCTGGATTACCAGACAAAGTCTCTCACTCTCTTCCCTCACTGTCTGTGCTGGGCTGCTTGTGTTGGGAGAGGAGTGACGTGGGCACTCCCTCATGGCCACCAGTGCCAGGTCATACCTGAAGCCAGCCCAGTCTCACCCAAACCCCATGGTGACTGTTGCCTGGCTACCTCTGATATTTATTCAAAGCCCAGGGGCTCTTTAGTCACAGGTGGTGAATCCTGCCAGGACTGGGTCCTTCCCTTCAAAGGCAGCATATTTCCTTCTGGCCCAGGGTGTCCAGAAATGGCATCCAGGAACTAAGCCATGGACTCAGGGGACTCAGAAGTCTGCTTGGTACTTTACTTTACTGTGTCTGAGCTAGTACCAAGTTGAAAAATAGAATCCACTGAGCTCTTCCCCTTTTTTTCCCCAAGTGGAAGAAGATTCTCCCTGAGCCATGCTGTTTATAGTTGGGGGAGGGGTGACACAAGCACTGGCTTGGCCACAGCTGCTGGTGTCTAACTGGGTCATGTCCACTGGCTCTGAGCCAGTACAGACCCAGGAATCGTCTGAGGACTGCAGCCTTTGTGGCCCGGCTGTCTTATGAATTTTATCCAGGCCCCATGCTACTTTTCGTCAGCTGACGGCTAGCTGGAAGTCAGGTTTCAGGTTTGAGGATTTCTCTCTGGCCTGTCTGCTCACAATGCTCCCTCTGTGGGCACCAACAGAATTCTGCCCTGTGCTGTGTTCCTCTGTGCCAGGGTGGCCCTGAGTTTCAATGAAAAACCCCACAATCACTTCCTTCTCCCTCCCCCAGGCCCACAGATTCTCTCTCCATGTGACATGCTGTCATGGCACTGCTGGGGGATGTGGGAGGGGTGGCGCAGGCAGCGCAAGACTGTCTTTTCTATCTTCTTTGGTGCCTCTTTCCTCGATATAATGTTAAAACCAGGTAGTATGATCGCTCACCTGATATTTGGTTTTTCTGAAGGTGCTTTCTTTTGTGGATAGTTGTTGAATTAAGGTTCCTGTGGAGGGACGATTGCTAGACGTCTGTATTTGGCCACCTTGCTCTGCCCCTGTCCCTTTTGCAGTTTTGACTGGATTTATATTGAATCTAAGGTGTAAGTCACTTATAAGAGAATTGAAATCTTTATAATACTGAGTCTTACTATCAAAAATCATTTATTTAGATTGTTTTTAATGTCTTCAAATACAATTTTTATAATTTTCTCCATAAAGATGTTTTGTATTTTGTTGGATTTATTGTTATTATAAGTGGTATTACTTAAGAATATGTGTTGTAGGTGATTTTTATAGTGTCCCATACTTGACTGAAAAATGTTTGCTTGTGCTATTAATTTACTGGTGATTTCAATCATGAACAGATGTTTAACTTTATTGAATGTAATTTCTGCATCTATAGCGATAATGTGATTTATGTCTTCAACTTGTTAATTCCACTCATTGATTTTCTAAAGTAAATCAACTTTATATGGTATTTTCATGATAAACCCAACATGATAATGCTGTATCATCTTTTTAATACATCACTGGATTTATTTTGATAATTTTTTAGGAATTTTGCATCTACAGTGATTTATGAGCTTGTCCTATCATTTTCCTTTTTGGTTATCTCCATATATAGTTTTGATATTTAGATAAAGTAGTCTCATTAAACAAGTTGAAAATTGCACCTTCTTTTTTGGCTATCCTTTTGTTATTTATTTAAACACATCATGGTTTGAGAACATGTTCAGTATGATAACCATGGCTTTAAAATTTGGAAGGCTTATTTTGTGAGTGAGCACTCCATTAATTCCATGAGTAAATGTTGTTTCATTATAATTAATAGGTGTTTAATGTATACCTTAAAACTTTTTTCCACCAGTTGTTATAATACAACAACTTTTACTGATCCTGTTTATGGTTTTGAGTTCTAAAGAAAGAAACTTGGAATTAGGAGTATAGAGAATTTTGCTTAAAAATGATAGTCAGATTTGCTGCTGCATCTTAAAGGGGCAATAAAATGCTAGGCCCCATCAGGAAGTCATATAGCTCCACCAACACTGAGTACTATCTAAAAAGGGAGGGTATAGCAAGTAATAGCTAACAAAGGATGTTCTTTTAAATAGTTTGGTAATTTAGATTAGTAAAACAGGGAAATAAATTATTGTAGTATAAAGCTTATATGAGTGCAGTAACCAGACCCCAGGATGGCACCCAATAATCCTCTTTTGTAGTCTCCTTCCACATTGAATATGGCTGATTTCTGCAACCAATAAGGTATTGTAGAAATGACACTATTTGAAGTACTAAAAGCTATTGCAGCTTTTGCGTTGTTTTGTTGGATCACTCACTCTGGGAGAAGCCAGCTGCCATTTCCTAAGTATCCTCTAACAGCCCTGTAGAGAGGTTTGCATGGCAAACAACTAAGGCCTCCTGCCAACAGCCAGTGAGGAACTGAGACTTCTTGACTTCAGCCAAGTGAGTGGGCCATTTTGGAAGCTCATACTCCAGCCTCAGTACAACCTTCAGATGACTGAAGCTCTGGCCAACATCTTCATTGCAACCTGGGAAGAGACCTTGAGTGGGAAGAACCCAGTCAAGGTTTTTCTGGATTTCGTATGTACCGAAACTGTGTGAGAACAACAGTGTTTGTTGTTGTCTTAAGCTGCTCAGTTTTAGTCATTTGTTACATAGCAATAGATATCTATTGCTATGAGATTCAAAGTGCTCTGAGATTCCATGAGAGAAGAGATCACATCAATTTGGGAGTTCCAAGAAAAACTTAGGAAACGTAGGAGAAATTAAAGGAGCATATGAAAATAATAAAACAAATGGTTATCCCTGAATCTTGTGATCTTGGTTACTGCAATTTAAAGGTAAGGTACAAAATTAAGAAATGGCTATAGCAAGGCAGATACATCACTATATGCAAGCTTGGAAGGACTAATGTGTGAGGACAGACCAAAATGAAGGACTCAGAGAGGCCCCATAAAATCCACAGAACCATGTTTAAATTTAAAACAATCAGAATTTAAAATTCAAATTCCAGAATGTTATGATGAAGGACCACATTAAATCTGAGTGATGATGTGGTTTTAAGGGACCAATATATAATGCTTTCTTTTTCCCCAAGTTCACATTCAGAAACAATAGAGAAATAAGCTAGGAGTGATCAATGCATAGTACTCAAAATGCTATTTTTATTATTGATCATGTTGAATGTAGAGTATGGCTTTATATTTGCATTTTAAAGGGCTTCCTTTTGTTTTCTCGCTGGATTAGACAGATTTACATGACTAGTCATTGTTATACAAGAAAAACAGGAAGGAAGGGGATGAATTGAACATGCTTAACTACTCCTCCCAAATCAACCCATCAGGTAAGTGGCTATTCCTCCCCTAGGAAGGAGTGAATAAAGGCTGGGGCAAAAGGCCAGTCTTTCCCTCACAGAAGTTCTTTCACATGGAGAGGGGAAAGAGGTCACATCTCCTGTGATAACCTCTTCTCCAAGGAAAGGCAGAAAACCAACTCTTAGACTGACATTCTTGCAGTTTTATGTTATTTACCTGCAGCCGTTTTTGTTATAAACTGACAGCCATCAATATTTTTTTTTTTCTCTTTGTCCCTCTTAAAATCAGTGAGCCACTTGGCCTCCCGGCTGGCCTCCCCTTCTCTTTCTTTGGGATGCCATGCCATCTCTCTCTCTCCCTCATTGTCTCTCTCTTCTAAGAAGGATAAAATAAACTTTTTTACTTTTATAACTTAATCTCTGCATGAGAAATGTCCGCCACCCACACCGTGAACATGTACTAGGTTTTCCGCCCTAACAGTGAGAAGAGACATGCAATAAAGAGCAGTCACTGGCAAGAATGGGCCAGTATCATTATGCTCCAGCCCATTTCCCATTGTGTGGCCAAGCTTTTTAACTAAGAGGAAGGAAGCATATAAAAAAGGACACCACACTGAATCCCTTTTCTGTGTGTCTCGCATCTGAAATGGATCCCATTCTGAACTACCAAATAAGTTCTAGAAAGAAATAGCAAACCATGAGATGCCCAGGTTGGCCTAGGTCTGTGGCACTTCTTCACAATGAATTAGAAAGGGAAATGAAATGTTAGGATTTTTGTCTTAGGGCTGTCATCAGGAAGGGCAATCGTATCTGACAAATTGAACCTTGTACTGCTATTCTCAACTTTAGCCCAAAACTATGTCTAGCTCAGGATAGAAACTCATCTATCATTGTTATGGAGATTCTAAAAGTATTTATTTAATGCATATATTCTAAGTGAACCTCACTGTTCCTGGTCTTTGACAAGCATCTTATTCACACAGAGCTGTAGTTTCTTTATAGGAAGTAGCTTATTTAAGTGAAAGTCACTGGACTTGGAGTTAACCTGTCATATAATTTATAGCTACTTACTCTCAGGGAAATCATTTTATCTCTCTGAAAATATACTAATAAAATGGGGATCATAATACTTTCTTCTTAGGGTATTATAGGGATTTTTAAAAAATGAATGTATCAGTATGTTAAAATGGAATTCTTTCTATCTCAGTTTTTGGCTGTGGCCCAAAAAGGCTGAGGGATAACAAAAAGAGCAGGTGGCAAGTATTTCCTCTTGCATTCCAAAGTGAGGTGCTAGGCTTGTGTAATATTGGCAAAGAAGATTGCTACAAACTGATTTTTTCCAAATTTAACCCAATAAAAGGATTGATGTTGAATAGATCAGGAAGGAAGATTTCTTGGGAGCAAGTTATTAAAGAACAGCAGCATTTTTCTTTTTCCTTCATGTAGGGAAAAGGCTTCTAGAAAACCACTCGTAGAGAGTAAAACATACCCATTGAACCATGGTAGATGTAATAGAATAGTCTCTCTGAAATCAAAGCGTGAGTAGCCATAAGAATTAACCTGGTAGCAGAGTGAAGAGATGGCTGCACAAAGAACAGCTTCACTTTCAGTACTCAGAGTCAAGGCTGTGAGTGTTCTGGGCACAACATGTGGATAGGGTCTGCCTAGGTTAATTATAAATGGGATCTTGCCCACAGGGCTTTCTGCCAGGGCTGGAGGGTGAAGAAAACTCAGCAGGCTGCTGGTGGTGGTGTCAATGGAGAAGATGAGAGAATAAGGATGGAGGTGAGGGGCATAACTGATCCGCAGAAGAGGACCATTGCTGGAGGCAAGATGCCTACGTTAATGTTCCCTCTGGGGGTTATGTGCAAACCCCAAAATAGTTCCATGATAAGGAATCAGTTTGGGGCATTCACCAAGGCCGGAGGGCACTAAAGGTAGGTCATTATAGTATCACTCAAGTGAGACTTTGTTTTACTCCTCTGCATGCATCTATCTCCATCCTCAGTTCTGAAGGAAACAAAGGCAGCTCACTGCCATAGAGTATGAAGATAAACTGGCTACAACCCCCTTCCCACTGCAGTTTTCCAGCACGAATGGGGCCCAAGATAGGGAAAGGAGATGCTTTCATGATATTCATGGTTTGGGCCAAGACAAGAGAATGGTTATTTTAATTACTGAAATACAGTTATTTTTCTAATAAATGTGACCAGGGGGATTCTTATTAGTTAATATTTCAGTGTGACCAGTGGAGCCATTAGTACATGCCATTGGGTTTATCCAAGGGATGGGGGACAACAACTCGCACTGAGTAGGTTTGAATGCATGTGGATGGGGGGTAAAATTGTTTTTCTGATTATGTCCTATAGAGTTCTTCTCTTTCAGTTAAGTGGTTATAGTAATAATGTTTTCTAACATTCTATATCCTGACAATCATTGATCATAGAAAAATTAAGGACCTGTGAACAAGAATGGCAAGTCCTAGAACTCCAGGAACCAAGTAAGACTGGAACAAAGGATGTAAAGATGAGTACAAGAAGAGATGAGGTGCTAGATCATAAAATTCTCTGTTGGATTTGCTAAAGAGTTTGACTTTTACATTGTAAGCAATGGACAGCATTTCACACAGACTCTTGTTTTAGACGATCATCCTGGTAGCAGAGTAGAGGATAATTTGGTGATAAAGGGTGGTGATGGGGATGGAGGTGGAGATGTGGAAAGACTGGAGAAAGAACAAATATAAAAAAATAATAATTTAGGCCAGAATTAGAAAAATCTTAATGGGAGACGATATTCTGGGGGTACTTTGCATATAAAAGAAATAGAATTTAGAGAATTTAGTGAGATATGGAATGTTCAGGGTGAGCAAAAGGAATCTATAATAGTGAATTTCCCAGATACCTGTCTATATAATTAAGTGAACTTTTGTGCCATTGCTAATATGAAATCTACAACATGAGTAACAGATATTGAGGGAGTAGAAAATGAATTAAGTTTGAAATGATTGCTTTAAATTACTGATAGTTGCTCAATTGTTAAAGGGAGATTCCACACTCTAATTGTCATGACAATTAACATTTTAAAAAGCACTTACATTTGATTATCCTATTTGATTTTATGGAAGGAAGGAAGTATTCCCATTTTATGGATAAATAAGCTCAGGATAAGAGAGGATAATATACATGTATAAGTCACATGGCTAGAAATGAACAGAAATTTGACTTAAATACAGGTGTTCTGACTCCAAGTCCTGAGAGCTCTCCACTCAGGATTTATTCACATATTTTGGAGAGCTTTACATCAAAGGTCAAAATAAAAGTGGTATTCTGGTGACCTCTAGAAAATTGCATTCTGTATCCTGGCAATCATTGAGCATAGAAAAGTCATGGAACCGTGAACAAGAATGACAAATCCTAGAACTCCAGGAACCAAGTAAGACTGGAGTAAAGGATGTAAAGATGAGTACATGAAGAAATGAGGTGCTAGAACATAAAATTCATAAATAAAAAACTCAAAAAATATTTAC
This sequence comes from Lepilemur septentrionalis, assembly GCA_963573855.1. Taxonomy (NCBI): domain Eukaryota; kingdom Metazoa; phylum Chordata; class Mammalia; order Primates; family Lepilemuridae; genus Lepilemur; species Lepilemur septentrionalis. The sequence continues at coordinate 8,383 of CAUYMX010131133.1, read as the reverse complement.
CTCAATGCACCCATTCCTCCTGACCTCACTATTTTATATCTGCATACAACAAAATCTTCCTTAAGAAACGTGTGACAAAAATATTAATTTATACTGCAGCAGTCATTTTTCTCCCTAAACAGTTATTTCCCAAATCATACTATTAAACCCACAAGTTAGCTAGCACACTAACAAAGCTGTTTATATACATGGTTTTTACTGAATTTTTTTGTATGGAGTTCTCCGTTTCAGAACCGAGAATGAAAGAATTAGAAAATAAGAACTTTCCTTCTCCCACAGTTCACTCACCTCTGTTTACCTTTATGATCTACAGAGCCAGCTGAGAGTCTGTCTAGGGGAGACCCAAAACCAGAGAAACTCCTTTTCTTCTTTGTCTCAATTACATCATTCTCCAGCGACACCAGTTCATCAAGAAGAAAGAATTTTGCTGCTAGATCAGTGGCTGATTTCTCTTCCCTAACTGTAGGCGGTGACTGTACGTCTATTACTGCAGAATCAAAAGCCTATAGGGCAGAGAAGTGTGATTCCATTCATTCAGACAAAGAAAATTCAAATATGTAAAACATCTGCATTTGGCTTTTGCTAACTGTAGCTGACAGGCTAATCATTAATATTTTATATTAATGATTTCTCATGGGGTTATGTTCCTGAGAGAAAGCTCGACCTTTAGGAAATGAAACACATGGAGGTGGGGTATATCCAAGAGAAAATAAAACAAAATGAACACATAAAGGAAAAAGCACCCCTGGGCTGCTTCTAAAATTTAGCGCATTAACAAACCATTTTTTCATATTCTTTTCCCAGTAACAACTTCATCCTTCCTTATTATTCCCATAGTGCTTTATCTACACCTCTTTGGTCATTGCACTCATTATATTTATGTTGTATTAAATTGGTTATAATATATTTGTATTCCTTATTAGATTGAAACTTGAGGCCAATGACTTTGTCTAATTAGTCTTTTATTTTCTTTACTCAATGCCTGGCCCTGTATTTTCTCATAGTTAGTGCTCAATAATTTTTTTTTTTTTTTTTAGACAGAGTCTTAGTCTGCTGCCTGGGCTAGAGTGAGTGCCATGGCGTCAGCCTAGCTCACAGCAACCTCAAACTCCTGGGCTCAAGCAATCCTTCTGCCTCAGCCTCCTCAGTAGCTGGGACTACAGGCATGCGCCACCATGCCCGGCTAATTTTTCCTATATATTTTTAGTTGTCCAATTAATTTCTTTCTATTTATAGTAGAGACGGAGTCTCACTCTTGCTCAGGCTGGTTTCGAACTCCTGACCTTGAGCAATCCGCCCGCCTCGGCCTCCCAGAGTGCTAGGATTACAGGCGTGAGCCACCGCGCCCGGCAGATTTTTGATGAATATTTATTGAATGAATTCTGAAATAACTAAACCTCATGCTATTTTTTAACTACTTATTCATTCTTTATTGAGTCAAACCATTACGAATCCACTGTGTAGCTTCTGCATGAGATTTAAGGGATACAAAGTAAACAGAATTTAGTCTCTGTGTCCAGGGTCCTTACCTTCTCCATCCATATGATTTATTCACAAATACTGCATGTCTGCAATGTGTCTGAGCTTTCCCAATAACTTTATTGACCCGTGTAAAATTTCTTGTTTGTTTATTTATTTGTTACACATATTGCCACTTTGTACTTCATCCCAGTCATAAAAGTTAGGTGTTCAGTTCGTGAAGTCTATCTTTTCCTTTCCTAGGCCCCATAATGGCATTTTCAAAATGCTCCTATTAATAATCCTGAGTCATTTTGTAGCCCCAGAGTACAACTTTTTTTCCTTAGAACCTTGAGAAGATTCCCCTGTGGGAAAAGCTTTAGTTCCTGGGGATCTCTTCCCTCTGCCCCTTTAATCCCACTCTTCCATGTGCCAGGCTCTTGGTCTTGGTTTTGATTTTTTTTCACTTTCTGTTTTTCATCTTGGATTATTTCTTCCATTATCTTTCTATTCTTTTCATTTTCTCCAGTAAACTGAAAGACTAACATTTTTCAAGCCTTTTCATCGTTGACTCCAGCAACGCTCTTTTGAAATACTTACAGACTGACACACACACTCAAAGCAATTGAGCCTCCGATTTCCTTATTCAGTCAGATCTGCAGTAAGTCTGATCAGTTCTTCCTGGACAACCTCTCCTGATCCTGCTATTGTTTTATTCCCATCAGTATCGACTTAAATCAAGTCCTCTTCAACACTCAGCGTACTCCCGCTATCACCTCACAACTTGTTTCTGTACCTTCTATCTCCCTGTTCGCTATTTCATCCTGAATACTGTCATGAAGTTAGTTGTCCTAACACCACTTTCATCGTACAAAAAGAAACTTTAATGCTTTTCAAAGTTCTTTATTACTTACAGTGCAAAGCCCAACTACTCCTGAAATCTCAAGTTGTCCTTTCCCTGTATAAGCCCGACAACACAGAAACTGGACAAGGGAAGGATGCTGTAATCATGAGAAAGAAATCCCAACAAGAATGAGACAAGCCTTCAAAGGACAAAGACTTTCTGCGCTCTTTCAAAGCATCCTCCACAAAACATGCTTTTATTCTTCCAACTGACACACATACAAATTAGAGTATTGTTTCTTTTCAGAAATATCCTTAATCTTCAGAAAAAAACATACAATTCCTACAAAACTTGTCCTTTTTTAATGTGCATTTCAGACTCTCACTTTGTTACTTCAGAAGCGCAAATAATATGTTTCTAGTAAGATCAAATAAGCCAAATTAATTTTTCTCTGTGTGATGTCCTGACATTTCTTTTCCTTTTTACTACAGTCATAGTATCAAGAAAACATTTATACTGTAATTAAAATTTTGAGCAAAACTACTCGAACTTTGGCATGCCAACAGCTTCAAACTTACATAAAAGTACTTCACCCTGATGTAATTGATTTAACTAAACTACGGCTGAAATGGTAATGACTTTTCTTTTAATGCTTTTTTGTTCAAGGAGTACAAATCTTTGTTGTTACTTTAAGTTTCTTTTAACATTTAGATAACTGGCTTGCCTGTTATCCACTGTGAGGGAAAAATTGTAATGACTCCTCTTTATATTTAAAGTTTGCAACTTTGAATGTCATGTTGGCAATAGAAATAACACAATAGAAAAATACTTATTTTCTTGATTTTGTGTTATTTCCCTATTTGATTTTGTGTACATTTTCCTATTTGTCAGCTGCACCTGTACCTTCTGTCTATAGTAGAAATGACTTATGTTCATAAAAGAATGTATGTGTGCATGTATATATTGTCCTGTAAACCTGTTCCCATTACCTGTGCTGCTACTTCTTCTGAGAGCACTTTTCCTGAGCTCCACAGCATCAGCGTCATAGCCAGGATGAAAGGTGCACTTGCTAATCTCCAGTCCAGCATCTATGGGTCACATAAATCAGAGTTAGCATTGATTATTCATTTGGAATACAAATATAGAAAATAAAAGCTCCTAAAAAGATTGCTAGGGGCAAACGATAAGCCAAATTATTCAGGTTCATTGTATTGGAGTGCGTCTCTACAAAACTTAAATAATGCTTAATAGATGTTGTCAATTTCCCAGAATGAATTCTATCAAGGCTTCATTTTTGTGGAAACCTAGATTACGGTTGTACAGCTATAATAAGGTTTTAATTCAAACTAACTCAAGGTCTGAGAAATACAGTTCATGTAACTTTATTCTTTGATTATCTAATCCAGAGAGTACAACCTCATGTACCTGAGAAGAAATGTGTAAAAGTGGTGAGGTGTGAAAAAATAAGGGCTGGTGGGGCTTGTGGTGAACCAGAGAGAGTGTGATGCATCTAAAAACGCTTAAATTTAAAATTTCAAAATACCAAACATCAGTTAGGAGTGTTACTTTATGTACACAACAAATTCTGTTGTGTAACGATTTCTTAAGCAAGATTCAAAAGATGAAATCTTATAAAAAATTGTCCAATTTCACTATACCAAAATTGAAAAATTCCATATGATAAGACGCAATAAATAAAATTAAAAGACAAGTTACTAAATGGAAGATATTTCCAACATACATAAAAAGAAAGATTGACATTTGGCATTTGGAACATGTAAATAAATCTGATACATAAAACTCTAAAAATAGACATGCAGTAAATAAAAATTGGCCAAAGTTATAAATAGATATTTCATAGAAAAGAAGAGATCTAAATGGAAAATAAACATTTCATAATACATGCAGTTTATTTACTGCAAATAGAAAGAGAAATGATATACCATTTTACACACATCGGAATGGCAAAAATATAGTTAACATTATAAATGTTAGAATGATGTTAGGAAACAGAAGAATACAAAAAATACTGGTGAAATTGGAAATGGATTCAATAATTTGGAGAAAATTGGGCAATATACAAAAAAATTGCAAATGGTCATCTTCAACCTATGACACATTCATTTCACTTCTAGGTATTTATATCCCTGAGAAACTCACAATATTTATAAGACATGATCCTGAAAGTTTATAGCCTCATTGTTTATAGTAGTAAAAAACTTGAATTGACCCAAGTGCCCTATTGAAGATAAAATGGATTTATTAATTGAGATATATTCAAATTATTTAATTAAAGCAAATGATTTAAATATATATGTATTTGTTGTTAAATGATTTAAATGTATGAATATCTATATGCATGGATTTCAAGGAAACAGTTTTTGGGGGAAATGGGCAGTACAGACCAATATATATGACGTGACACAATTTACCTAAATTGTACATACACAAAGAAAATCCACACATTTTGGTATATATACAAATAGTTAAAGTATAAGCCAATTGAACTTGATTCATAATTATGATTTCCTCTGGGGAGAAAGAAAAGTAATACAATTATGGAGGAAACATAAGGGATTCAGTTTTTAATCTATAATTTTTTAAATTACATTTAATTTACATAAATTACATTTAATTTAAAATTTAATACTAAAATACATTTAGTATTACATTTTTTAATTCTGAGTAGTCAACACAAAGGTGTGTCATTTATATATTTCTGAATTTTTAGATTAAAAAACCAATTAAAGCTCATCTATGGTCTGTATGAAGTTTGCCAGCTGCCAGTTTGACCACTGGAACTCACAACACTGTGCAGTAAGCGAGAGGCATTATCCCACTAAGGAAGATCACAGAGTACGGGCTAGAACAGAGTGAGCTTGAACCTAAGCTTTGCTACTTAGTACACGACATTGGTAAAATCTTCCAAATTCGTCCTTTATGAATAGGATGTCTCAGTAAATCTAATTCCTTAAACAACAATCATTTCGAAAACCTGCTGGGGGCAAAGAGAAAATGGATGCTAGAATGGAATCTGAAAGATTGGGTTTGAGTCTCATTTTTGCTTTAGTATTAGCGTGACCTTGCGTATGTACCATTTAACTTATCTGAGCTTCATTTTCCTTATTTGAGAAATGAGAAGTAATTCCCACATCAAAAAAACTTTGAGAGGATTGAATTGATTAATGTATAACCCTTTTATCTCATTCATTATTTGTAATTTGTTAATGGAAAAATATTTATGAGGTATTACTAAATATTTCTTTAACAACTACATTTGTTTTATTGTCACCCAAGATTTTATCACGTCCTTAAACCATTATTTCTGTGAAACCTCAGTATAGATTTTAGTAATAAATGCTATGTGCTAGAATACGAACAAATATTTTATGTAGACAGAGTTTCTGTATTAACCGTCATTTAAGACTTAAAATGGAGATAAAATATTTTAGCACTCTATAACATTTTTATCAAATGTAATCTTATTTTTTATGTAATGTCGTCTAAACTAGTTCATTGTGACATCAGTTAGTCTATTTCAGCATCTTGCCACATAATGCTAGTCACTAGCAGCATCTCTGTATTCCGTTCTTTTTTGGAAAGGAGCAGTAAATTTTCTTTGTGTTCTCTTTCTGCTAAACTGATATTCGAGTTGAGTTTTTTTGTAAGTATCAACACACACTAAACCATGACTACGTCTCTAAATTGAGAACATGGACAAAAAGAATGCAACAGTTACCTGGTGAAAATAATAACCAAAAACTACCTTTAGAAAACCTGCAACTTAATCGTGTTTTTTTTCCTGATTTTGCTGATGTCTCTAGAATTTCTTCCACTTAAAGAATGATATGTTAAAAACGTAAGTGTATTTTTAAAAAATGATTTCATATTTCTGATATATCTTTTTTTAAAAAAATAGCTCTCACTTAATCAAAGATAAACAATTGTGATTATTTTCTTGCTTTTATCGTGTTAAAAATAGGTTACAAAGTGTGAAATTGTCTAATTTTATAAGCTTTCCATGTGGATTTCCTTTAACTATTTTTATTCATATTTTACTAACCAAGTTTCTTTTCATCTCTGCAATCTTATAAATGGCACAGGATGATGGATGTTTATAATATTGATGATTATGTCTGAGGCATATATTTTTGTACTTGGGTGTATATAGGAAAAATCATAATGTATCATCTTACAGATAACCACATCCTGATTATTTGGATAGAGAGATGTAAAAATAAATGCTGAGTTTAAATACACACATTTAATGGTTTAAAGCCAGACTTGTAGCCAGTTAACCAGAAGGCCAAGTTCCTAAATATGGCATTTGGTACACTAATGAAAACAAACACCCTGGCACCTGCCACACAAAAGACATTTGATTACTTGAAACTCGATTGCTACGAAATTAGAAACAGAGGAAATTATAGGGAGGAAAGAAAAAGACTAGGTTTAGCTCCATTTTCCTATTTTGTTGATAGTGGATAAATATAGCCCATGATTTAAAATTCTCCTTGGCCTCATGTACGCAGAAAGAACATTCAAAGGATTTTCATTGACTGTGTGAATAAGCCAAAGTGGAGGTTTTTACAATTTTTTTCTGCACATCAATCATTTTTATTGAGTAATTTTTGAGTAATATATCTCAGGGTAATGAGGAGTTTCAAAAGAGATAGTGGGCACAGGATCTGCTTTATAAGATGATTGGCTGTGCACTCAAATTCATTTAAACCATTTGGACTATTATGTGTATTTACTTGTTAAATAGTACTGCAGAATAAACAAACATCTTACATTATATACCATCTTAAGTATTCTTTCAAAAACTTTCCACATGTAAGAACTCATTATATCCTGAAAGGTAACTGAAGTGGTGGTGGATGGAGAAAGGCAAGGAGGTATAAAGTTTTTTTCATTTAAGTTTGGGATATATTGTATATTCCTTTAGAATAGAGAGAGCTCATATTGACAATATTAAAGACTGTGAAAGTCTCATGGTAAAAAAAAAATCACAAATATAGTATAATTACATATAAACCAGAATTTAATGAGAAGCCTATTAAAATGAAGAAAGATGTTTTCATTATTAAGAATCAGTGGGTGCAACCATTATGGAAAACAGTATAGGGGTACCTCAAAAAACTAAAAATATAACTACCGTATGACCCAGTAATCCCACTGCTAGGTATATACCCAAAGGAAGGGAATTCAGTATATCAAAAAGATATCTGCACTCCAATGTTTGTTGCAGCAATATTCATAATAGCCACGATATGGAATCAACCTAAGTGTTCATCAACGGAAGAATGGATAAAAAATTGTGGTACATATACACGATCGAATATGATACAGTCACAAAAAAGAACGAAATCCTGCCATTCGCAACAACATGGATGGAACTGAAGAACATTATGTAAAGTGAAATAAGCCGAGCACAGAGTGACAAATCTCACATGTTCTCGCTCTTATGTAGGAGCTGAATATTAAAAACAAGTGATCTCATGGAGACAGAAAATAGAATGATGGGTGTCAGAGTCCAGGAAGGGTAGCAGAGAGCAAGGGATAAAGTGGGGATGGCTAATGGGTACAAAATATAGTTAGATACTTAGATAAAATGAACAATATTTGATAGCACCATAAAGTGACTATAATCAACATAAGTTAGGGTACACATTAAAATAACTACAGGGGTAGAATTAGAATGTTCCTAATACAAAGAAATGTTAAATGCCTGAGTTGATGGATACCCCAATTCCCCTGATTTGATTAATTCACATTGTATGCCTTGTCAAAACATCACATGTACCCTATAAATATATACAACTATTATGTGCCCATAATGATAAAAAAAAAAGAATCAGTGGGGCAATGAGGGTTTGGAGGAAGAAAAAAAAAGACTAAGAACCCCCGATCTAAAAACTAAAGAACCAGCCTGAGCAAGAGTGAGACTCCGTCTCTACTAAAAATAGAAAAAATTAGCTGGACATGGTGGCACATGCGTATCCTCCCAGGGACTAGGAAGGCTGAGGCAGGAGGATCGCTTGAGCCCAGGAGTTTGGGGTTGCTGTGAGCTAGGCTGAC
>CAUYMX010131131.1:0-12397 GCA_963573855.1 Lepilemur septentrionalis | reverse complement strand
GGGAGGCTGAAATGCACAGCTCGGGCTGAAAGTGCTATCCACAGGGGGAGTTTTCTCTTCTTCAGGAAACCCTCATCTGTGATTTAAAGGTCTTTCAACCAATTGATTCAGCTCATCCAGATTATCTAGGATAGTGTCCCTTACTAAATGTCAGTTGATTTTCAGCTTTCATCACATCTACAAAATACATTCACAGTAACACCCAGATTCATGTTCGAATGACTAACTGAGGACGGTTACCGAGCCAAGTTGACACAACTGAAAGACCATCATAGTGCTCCAGTGTCCTGTCAGGGGGACAAGAGACCAAAAAGCCAAGGGTTTTGTCAGTCCTGTATGTCTGAGCTCAGACATCCACCGATCATTAAACCCCAACTTAATATGAAAGAGTCAAAATTATAAATAGCTGCTCTCAGCAGTCACAATTCTCAGCCAAAGAGGAAATTATGATCTAATTGCTAAAAGGGTAAAGGTCATTCTTGATTTTTTTCCTCTGTTTTTGTAAGAACAAAGCAAGAATGGAAATTTGGCTTCTCTTAATGCAGTGCTATTATTCAAAGATCACTCTCCAGTAACTTATTCATTAACTGCAGGAGGAAAATAATTTAGGAGTCCTCATATTGTACCACATGCATCAAAGATCAGTTCACCCTATGGCTACCAATTACGACAGGCAACTGTCTAGTAGTAATTGGAAAAACCGTAGCAGGTACATAAAATAATGGAACTATAAAGCACGGTTCTGTATAGCAATGATGAGGATTACTGCTATAGGAACAGAGAAATACAAAAAAGTATCTCAGGAACACATAGAAAGAAGGGAAATAAGAACTCTAATATATATAAAAGGAAAATCCCTTTCCCCAGTCTGAATATATAAAATTACATTAGGAGGAAACATTTAGTAATATCACCATGGAACTCAAGATATGAGACTGCAATTACAAAATTAAATGTAGTGAGTTTGTTTTGCTTTTTCACATAAACTCCCCGCATATTTAAACTAATTGTTTAGCATCCCAATATACCACTAGCATTCAGCCCCAGTTTTTTGCCCTGGGGTCTTTAGGCATGTAGGGTATCCCTGAATATTCTTCAGAAGTGTTTCTGAAAGAATATTACAATTTTGTATGTGTGCATATCTGTCCCGTTTTCTGGGGAGAGGACTTGCCACTTTCTTTAGATTCTCAAATATTTCATTACCTTAAAATGAATAAGACGTACTTTGGGCTTACATACTCACAGCTAGGCAGTTGTAATTGGAATCCAAATAATTAAGTTCAAAGTCCCTGTGTCCTAGGGTGCATTTTTATCTCTCTGAACCTTGCTTTCTCATCTACAAAATAGGGATAAAAATATTTTCTGAAAAGGGCTATTGTGAATAATAAATGAGATGATGAATAAATGAAGTTTGTAGATTATGAAGTATTTTACGTAAATTAGTTTTACCTGTGTATTTTTAAGAGTAAAGGAGCATAGCATCAGTCTTCTATCAGAGACTCTTTCTAACAGCCTGGAAATGCTATGCAGCTTCCTTGTGGAAGCAGCTGATATCAACGCCTCACTTGTTTGAACTGAGGCTGTGTTTCAGTTTTAGCAAATGTTACTTCTGTTTCAACTTAGCCATTTCTTTACCCCTTAGTAGATTATAACTTCCGAAATGTCATATGCTTTTTAAAATGGCTTTTCCTTTCTTTTATTACTTCGTCATTAAGTAATAGCATAAATAAGTGAAGTAACAGAGATAACTTAAATTCATACTGGCCTTACCAGCCCCAGTCATGGCCACGAATGAGGTCATATTCATGAAGCTGTTATCCCCAAACAATGTGACTACACTCTCTCAGCTCTATCTATAAAATTCTCTCTCTGCTGGCAATAGCCAGGAGACCTCAGTGGGATTCTCACATTTAGCATTTCCATGTGGAAGGCCAATTGCTCTATGCCTCCCTGCTGAGCCACACCCTGAGCCACTATTTGTCAATATCATGCTCCTGTGGATATGAATATCCATTTTCAGTATCCCTACAATGATGCTGTGATCAGGGCCTTGTCTTGCCACACACAGCCACCATTCTGCCAACAACTCTGCCATTACTGTGGTTGATCTTCATTGCTCTGCTCTGAGGTAGACACCAGTCAAACCCTTAGGGACCTGGGCTCTCAATCTGCAGGTGCCTTCACCTAATTTCAGTTTCCCGAGAAGTCTGCAAACAAACCAAAAAAGTGAAATTGGGTTTTTGGTAATAAAAATTATGAGATTTAATATATGAGCTGCAATCTCATGCTTTACCTGACTGTAGACTGGGATGGTGTTTGTGATATTTGTGAAATGGCATATTTTCTAAAAAAGGATCTTCTGTGTTTATTTTTTTAAAGCATTCCAGGGATTTTACAAAACAAAGCCCACCTTAGCATTGTAAGTTGTAAGAAGTACTGAAATTAGGACTATGGAACAAAACAGGGACAGAAAGAGCCACCTTCTCACTTCAGTACCAGTCTCTCAACAAGGACTCCAGGTGGGCGAGAAATTTACCCTAGATAGAGAGAGACAAGCCATCTGGAATTTATCCTGACAAATCTGTTGATTCTCAGCATGGGAGGATGATTTAGGTGAATACTTGATAGAGACACTCCAATTCTCTCAAGCCTCAGGAGAACTTGTTACAAATACCTTGAGAGAGGCGGCTGTAAGAAACCAAGAGAGTGGGCCTAGTAAGAGTTTTTCTCTAATACATGCCAGGGAGCAATATACAAAAGTGAGTGAATGGGTAAACTCAGCAGGGACCCCGGTAACCTTTAACATAAGTGGGCCAAAGCTTCTCTCCCTCTCTAGCAAAAGCAGCCTGTGCTGTGATGCATAGAACATTAAGGAACATTTGTGCTGATGATCTTGATGGGAATAGCAATAATCACGTCACCATCTAGTGGCTAGATAAAGGCTGGGTTACAAGGCAGACCATCAGAAAGGCTAAAGGGGAAAATATATTGTTAATGGTCACCTAATGATTCAAATTTCAGGGGAATAGGAAAACTTGGCAGATCATCAATTATTCACCTGGATAGAGAGACTCAGAGGTAAAGGATTGTTTAGTTTACACTGGTCATTCTAGTCATGGATTGTGCTGAAGTTGCCTTAGTATCAAGGAAAATACAAGCAGCATTAGATCATATATTAACAGAGAGCTCAGTGAAATAGAAGGCACAATGGGCCCTATTCGTTTAAGAATCATTTCAATGATAAAGGATGCTATACAAATACTGGGGAAAGAAAGCATGATTCGGTGAAGAGTGTTGGAGTAATTTGTTAACAAGTTGCAATGAAAAATATTTACTTTCTACATTCAAGATTTTATATCTTACAATGGAAACCAAGAAAAAAACATAAGTGTTCATTTATACAATAAATATTTATTGAGCAATTACTAAGTATCAAGCAGCGTTCAGAAAGCTCAGGAGACAACAGCAAATAGAGCTCATAAAATCCTGCTCCTGAGGAGTTTATGTTCTAGTGGGGAGAAGCAACCAGGAAAAAAGTAAATAAGCAAAATCCATAATATGTAAGATATTAATAAATGCATATAAAAAAGTCAATGCCAATAAGGAGAACCAGATACTGTGTATGCTTAAGGTGGTCAGGAGGCACCTTTCATAAGGAAATATCTTTATAGGAAGTGTAAAAGTGAGCCTTGGTATCTCTGAGATAGAGCATTTCAAGAAAAGACAATAGAAAAATAAAAAGACCCAACATGGGAGAATTTCTGTATTGTTTTATGAACAGCAAAGAGGCCATCTCAGTTGGAATGGATGGATGCAGGGGTAGACTCGTAAGAAATGCAGTTGGCAATATATGAGTGGGTGGGGTGAAAAGCATGGCACCCTCCAGGCCCTGTAAGGATGCTGGGGACTACTCTGAGTGGTACAGTAGGCGCAGAAGCCGTATGACTGAGAAGGCGCAGACAGTGAGGTAGGAGAACAAAGAGAGAGTGGTGTCTTATAAATCAAATGGAGCAAATGTTTCAAGGAGAGACTTAACTGTACAAATATACTCAGAGGAAAAACTGACATAAAATAGAAGAAAGTGTTTATCAACTCCATGGGAAAAAATGATAGCTTTCTTACCTCTGAAATAATAGAATGAATCATGCACTTACTTTTAACTGTGCAACCATTTGAAACTTCTAGAGAGGCCATTAAAATAAAATGTGAAAAATGGTTACATTAAATACAACCAAGGAGTCATAAATAATAGCATACAATTTGCTAGTTCAAAATAAAAGAAAAAACATTGAGACCCAGCAACAGATGGGTAACATAGGTTAATAAGAAGTCATGTGAATTGAGCTAAAATGTGTTGGAAATATATTCATGATTTCCAGATAGTAGAGATTAAAAGACACTGAAAAAAAAAAAAAAAAGCTCTTGTTCTTGAGGAGGTCACTGAATACTGATTCAGAGATTTCAGTTCAGGGAATATTTTCTAAATGTCTACAATGTGCTGTACATTATATTAGATGATGAGGATACAGAAACAAAGAAGCAGAAAAGAAAAACTATATAAGAACTATTAATTTTCAACAACCACACAGAAAATATTTTAACTCATTAATTTAAAAACTTACTAAATTTTCTTTCTTTTTCCTATAAAATTCACATTTATTTTCTCATGTTAGGCAATATGATACAGTAAATACAAGCTCTAATTCTGGAGTCTGATTACCTGGCTTTGGATCCCAATTTTTTGGTAATTACTATTCTTAAGACCTGTGAAGAATTAATTAACCCCTTTGTGTTTGTTTCCTCATGTACACAACGGGATAAGATGTTGCCAACATCAGAGCATGGTGATGAAAATAAGGGAGAGATAACATGTAAAGTGCTCACAACTTGACTGGAACACATTAATCACTTATTATCGCACTAAATGTTGGCTACTATTAATATTATATTACTCTTTGATTTTTCTTCAATCATGCTGTGAAATATGGTGCTAATATAATAAAACTTCATAAGTAAGAAACTGAAGCTCATGGAAATTGAATGTTTTACTCAAGGACATGCAGCTAATAGGTAGCAACACTGGGAGTCAAACCTGAGTCTTCTGATTCAAGGTCCTATTTTAAAATGCATCCTTCTGGGTCTCACCACAATCTTGCCGAATTAGGATGTCTGGAGGTGAACCCATCAATCTTCAATTTAAGCATGATTCCAGGAGGTTCTTGTAAAGTTGAAAACCACTGAAACTAGTCAATAGAGAGAATGTAGTATTTCCACAAAAGAAAAATTAAAAATCAAGTTTTTTTTTGAAACATTTACATTACAGAAGGGGAAAAAAATCACTCTAAGCATCTTTCATATTCATCATAAGTAAAATAATTCAGAGCCATGCTGATTCTGCCATGAGATTCCCCAAGTCCTTTAATACATTCATGCCCTATGAAAAACAATTGTTCCATGATTGTAGATCACCATTAATTGACCATGTGAGAACAAGAAGATGAGCTTGCCCCAGGTGATAGGCTGCCCTGTTGCTTTTTGGCAAAGATAAATTGCCCTAAATATTTTAACTCTATTTATCTGGCTGCCCACAAAGCTACAAAAATATTCTTGTGCCTGCATTGCAGAGACAGAAAACCCAGGTAATCCCAGTGGACTGAGAGTTATTATTCTGAGATGCTACTGATAAACTCTCCACAAACTATATTAGGGACACAAGTCAAAACACCTGTGAATTCTAGTGAGCCTGAGCAGACTTTGATCTTTTCCCACCTCTCATTAAAAACCAGGCAACTGCTCAATAGAGTTGTGGGCACCCTTATCTCATTTTCTCTGTGAACTCTTAACTTGGAATCTATTGTACATTCTACTTGTGATTGCTAGTACAGTAATGCATGAACCATTATCACATCAACAATGGAAGTAAAGGGATGAAGACAATGCCAGAGGCACTTACCAAGGAACACTTAATGCAAGATCAATTCTGGCAGTTCCTTGGCTGCTCTGCCATAGGCTAGTAGCTGCCTCCAAATGGCTGGGGAAAGTGTCACCAGCATTTTCAACACTGTGTGAGAGCAATGAGAAAGGGAAAAGGGAGAAGGTACTGGATAGATTTCTCCCCAGTGAGAGGACTGATTTACATGAATGTCCTAAGCAATGGAGGAATAAAAAAAAAAAAAAATGAATAGTTTTGTTTTGGCCTTAATGCATCTATATAAAACGATAGTGCCTTAACATAAGATAAAAATGTGAATTTCATGGAAGTCATGAGAGCTTACTGTTGAAACACTAGAGAGAGCTTATTTCATTTGCACTGAGATGGTCTGTAAATGTACTCTTTGAAATTAACCTAAAGCCTAAGACCCTTTAAATACTTCCAAATACTATTTAAAAACTTGCTTTGCATGGCAGTTATTTAAATGAGTATATTTCACCATTAATTATGAAAAGTAATTGCAAAACAAATTATCACTATATCTGAAATCCTCTGAGCTACTACAATATACACATTCCCATTGATATAAATTATTCCTTTAGGTCTCATTATTTTGATAATCCTTTTCAAAGCTAGCACAGAATTGATTTCCTCGTGTAAACATGCTAGAGCCCTGGCTCCTGGCTCAGCCACTTACTAACTGTAAGCGGACAGTTAGTTGGGACAAGTAATCAAATGTTCTTATCTGTAAAGAAAGAATTGTAATGGCAGCCTTCTCTATATGAGATTCTGGATCTTCCTTGAGTGATATCGACTATACATTTTTTAAAGCCCTCCTAAAACCTGCACGTCCTTTTTATCATAGCCTTCCCATACTTTCTGCTACCCACCCATAGTATATACTGTATAGCTGTACAACCAGGCAAACAATGGACACTCAGTACATACTTGTGTATGGAATTAATGAATGGATGAATGAGAGAATCTGGTGCAAAACACTTATGAAGTACATTATCACCATTTACTACAAAAAGAAGCTACAGCCCCAAAACTTTAAATAATTTGCCTAGGACCTAAAAATATAATAGAAGGTAGAAAAGCTAAGATTTATACCTCAGTTGTATATCTTCTCATTCTGCAACACAGAGTTCAACAGGATGTAATTTCCCTTCAGAAAACGCACAGAACATTTCATGCTTTGCCTGCGGCCACTATTGTATTCTTCCTTGCACTGTAAGATGCTAGTACTTGCCTTATCTATTAACTAAACTGTAGATTCCTTAAGGACAGGACCACACATTACTGACCTTTATATTTGAATTCATAATGCCTAGTTTAATAAATATTTGTGGCATTAAGAAATTTAGCTTCTAAAGAGATTCTGGCAGCCCTTTTGATTGGCTTAAGTCTAGCACTATGTGGCAAAGGAAAGGATTAAATGGTTTTCAGCAGTAAGATTATTGTGCTTCTTTTATAGCAAATGCAAGGTCTCTCCCTTCCATTCTCTTACATCCATCATAGTTTGTGGTTTCTGCACAACACCACTCTTTTTCCTCCATAGTCTGTATTCTATATTGAATCATTTTCATAGAATTATTAATAAAAATTACAAAGTAATTTCTTATAGGTTTCTCACATGCTAAATAAAGGTCTTTCAACATGTACTTGATAATATGTAAGCAATCTTTAATTACGACCTTAGAATATTTAGAACAAAACAAACAAGAAAACATTGAAATTATTTTTTAAGATTGAAAAAAGTCTGTTCTCTCTAACTTTCTGCTAATTTTTGGATATTTCAAGTAAATTACATTTATTTTGTGTGGCAGAAAGTTTGAATTGGGCTATTATTTTTTTTTTATTTCAGAATGTTATGGGCATACAAATGTTTTGGCTACATGGATTGCTTTTGTACTGCTTGAGACAAAGTTATAAGTGCATCCATCGCCCAGATTGTGTTAGGTATCACTCAGATTGTACTGGTTATGTATGTTTTCACCCATGCACTCCTTCCTCCTCCCTTGCTTGATTTCCACTGAGTTTTACTTCCATCCATGTACATGAGTGCTGTTCAGTTAGTTCCAATTTAATAGTGAGGTGGTGTTTGGTTTTCCATTCTTGCAAGACTTCACTAAGAATAGTCTCCAGTTCCATTCAGATTTTTATGCAAGGAATTAATTCATTTTTTATGGCAATTAGAATTCCATGATATACATATACCACATTTTATTAGTCCATTCATGAATTGATCAGCATTTGGGTTGATTCTACATCTTTGCAATTGTGAATTGTGTAAACATTTGAGTGCAAGTGTTTCTTTGATAAAATGACTTTATTTCCTTTGGGTAAATACCCAGTAGTAGGATTGCTGGGTCAAATGGGAGGTCTACTTTTGGTTCTTTGAGGAATCTCCTGGTCAGCCTGAGCTCAAACTGCTTTCTCAGTTGCAGTGGATGGGGGAGGTGCCAAGGAGGAAAAGTCTGTATATGTGCTGCCCAAGCGAGCACAAGGGGAGGAAAAGTCTGGATGGGAGAAAGCTGGTACTCTGGCCTCTCACGGCACTCTGGAGGGGGGAGGGGGAAGGTGCCCCTGAAGGATTGCCCAAACTCCTGGGACTCGCTAGCTCACCCCACTATTCCATATTTGCCACTATGCCTGGGCTCATGGAGAGCGGAAAAGCCTTTAGTAAACTTAGTGTCCCCCTCTGTTCACCGAGGGCACGCATGCAGGGGAAAGGAGTCCCCCCTTACCCTTTCGCTGAGCTCTGAGCCTCTCTGGGTTTGATCCTTGCCTATAATTGTCTCCTCTTTATTTTCTTCCTTCTTGGCTTTGCAGTTTTCTTTGTGGGGTCCCAAACATCTCTGACTTCTCTCTCTGTGATTCACACCTGAGTTGTGACTCTTCTCTACTCTGTCCCATACCCTGCCTTCCCGCCAGGGTAGTCCAACAAGCGATGTCTCCAGTTGGCCATTTTAGATGTCTCCAACCTCAACTGGGCTATTATGACCTTTGCATGTAGTATTTTAAATTTGATTTTATACAAACCTAAATGGTTTCTTAAGTTATTTTTAATTCATGTGAATTACCTGAATTGGAGGTCCATTAACTTCCATTATGCTGTCTCAGGAACTGACCGGGTGGCAAAGCTCCAAACTCCTCAGCCTGGGGGGTGGAGATAGATAAGGGACTGCTAGAATGGGGAGAAAGGAAATACAGGTGTGCTTCCACCAAGAGCTGAGTCCATTTACTCTTCTGCACTCTAATGAACCAGACTGCAATTCAACTAGCACTTTGGACTTTAAATAATCAGGATCCAAGAAAGCTTAGGGTAACACAAGAGGCAGGTTTCCCAAAATGCCTCTTGTTTGGCCTATATTTTTGGTAGGAGTTGGCATTATTTTAGTGCTTCCTGATTTTACTCATCCAAATGTAGCAAAGCAACGAAAAGATGATTACATTGGGAGCACTTATGACATTTTACAGTGCCAGAATGATTGAATATCTGCTTAGTTAAGAAGTTTTACCTGTGCAGTTGCTGCTGCTAGGAATCCATCACTAATGAGGTCAGGCCCATATATCACAACTAGAAAGCATGTGAGAGTTTGAGTACAATCCAAATCCTGGCATTTCAGGATTGTACTCTAATTTCCATTGGAATTTCTCAGGATATGCATGTTCTTTACACAGAAGGCGCAGCGGGCAAGTGAAACCATAAGAGTAATGGATTATAGTAAAGTTGCAAACAAAACAGCAATAGCAGCAAACATCCTTAGATGCAGAGCTATCGGAATTTGAATCTGAGGTCACTCTTTTCCATACAAGCCTTGTGTGAGTAAATTTAATATTTCTGAGCCTCAGCTTCACTTTCTAAAAATGGGTGTAATAATATCTACCTTATGGTGTGTTTAGAAGAATTAAATTAGAAAATGTGTATAGTGCCAAGTACGTAATAGACCTTCAGAACACAGTAGTTGCTGCTGCCTCTGTAGTTGTTGTAGACATATCCAAGCAAAGTGCCACTCCTTATCACACCTTTAGAGTCTCTGTGCCAGAAGAAACCACCAGGAATGATTGTGAAATTCTAAGACTCAATGGACTTTGCAAGTTCTCTTTGTTGGAAAGTGGAAAACGCTTATGAATTTAAGTAAAAGAAAACATATATCCTGTGCAAGTGTTAGTGAGTAGAGTTGCCAGTAAAATATTCTCCCAGAGAAGGAAGATACGTGTAGATGAAGAGACAGGATGTATTCCTTTCATTCAGAAGATCTTGCCAAATTTAACGTGTGTAAATCATGCATAATAAACCTCTGTAATACTGCTAAAAGGGCTATTCTAGTATACATAGAGAACATGCTATTTGTTTGTTTATTTTTTCCCCACTGAATTACTGCATTTCCAAAGGCATGAACCTGTAAGTATTTTGAAAAGCATTTATTTCCCATGGCAATGGCCAAAGATGTATTATTCTAGTCTAACAATGCAGATGTTCCCGTATGAAGCAAAGATTTCATGTGGTCTCTAAAGACAGCTTCTAAATTAGTTGTGGCAGCTTCTTTAATGTTTTCATTTATTCATTCAAGAAATATTTATTAAATGTCTTCTGTGAGGTGGGCCCCGTGAACCACGAGAGTGAACAAGACAGAAGCAGCGCCTGTCTTTACGGGGTTTACGCCCTCTCCTTTTCATCTCACTCTCTTCTTATGTTCACCTCTACTAATTTTTGATGACATCTTTTCTAATTGCTGAAAACATGTATATTCCCCACAAAATTCAAAAGATACAGCATAGAAAGAAAACTTCCTCTGTCGTGTTGTCTATTCTATGAAACCACCACCATCACTACTCTGGTATGTGTTTTTCCACCTATATGTGTTGCTTTTGCAAAAACATTATATTATAAAGATCATTGTTTTTTTAGCATAATGACTCAACCAGAGTAGTTACTCAATATGTTTCCTTTTAATAAAGTTTTCAGCCTTCAAATGAACGTAGTTTAAAATAAAGGGTGTTGGGATCACGATCATAGGCTTTAGAAAAGCCAAATAGCCCTTATAGACTTATGAAAGGAAATTTTGCACAGTGCTGCTGTAGTGGCTTTCACCTGATTATCCTCTTTCCAGATACTCATTTTTCTCCAAATCTTAAAAGATTGACTGACTTTATCAGACAGGGCTTCCTAGAGGAAATTTTGTATGGCACGACATGACAAGCCTTCCTCCATATTGCCAAGAAATTTTTGAATGAACTGTTTTTCAAAGAAGGATTAAAAAAGCAGTCTAGATTAATAGGAAGCTGGTTCTTTTCTATTTCATTCAAAAAAAATTGAAAGACAAGTCAGAAACATTTTAGAAAAAAAATGCCATTTTATTTCAAATCATTTCAGGCAGTTTTTACGTATTTTCTCACAATTCCTCTCTAGGCCTTTACAGCATAGGCTTATAGAAGACTGTCACTTTCAGTCTCTTCTATTTTTATATAAAACGAAAGTGGGTATATGTAAAAAATGAAAACCCCTCTTCCTTAGAAATAGGGCTAAGTAATTTTTAAAAGATTTCAAGCTAAGTGTGGTTCTCAAATGTTTTTTTAATTCCAATGAATGCTGTGTCATTCATTTATTAATAGACAAAGGTGATTACATTATTTTTCTAATTCTCTTCTTATTGCTGTTCTTTCTCAGATGGCAATGCTGGTAATAAAGAAATTCTTCTTAGAAATGCATTAAAAGTAGTACATCTTTTTTAAATCTGTTAGAAAACTTTTTTTATTTTTTATTTTTTGTGTTCTGCCATATTTGAGAGACAATCGTCTACCATATCTGAAATGTAAACTACTGGTTTTATAATCCATGTTTGTAGAATTTTACGCTCATGACAGCATTAGAAATGATCACAACTAACTCTCCTGCTTTAATAAGTGAAGAAACTTAGGGAGGTGACCAGGGAGGAGGCCAACACCTCCAATGTGTCAGTAACCAACTTGAAATCAGAGACATTAGTTCCAGACTATGATGACTTGTCCAAAGTCACAAGACAGTTTAATTGCAAGGTTGAGACTTTTGTTGAAGACCTCTATCGCAATGCAGGGCTCTTCCTGCTATACTAGACTTCCTTGTACCATTGGTCTATCAAAGACTTACATGAATATAATGAGAGCCTGAACGAATAAAAATAACTTAGAATACTGAATCTTACAGTCAAATCTAAGGGATTTATGACAAGATGTGACAAACATGATTTTGTCTGTGATACAGACTAGCCTGTTAGACATAAATTCAGTATCATCCATATGTTAGTACAATCCCTATTGCCATAGAAAAAAAATTGATGACCAAATAATTTAATGTGGTTGAATACTGATTAATTGGCTTAAGCTTATAGTCAGAAAATTTTAATATTTGAATGATCTAGTTCTATTATTCACCTAAGAGTTTATACATTGAGCTATTTATTATGAACAAGAGCATAG
>CAUYMX010131129.1:0-14725 GCA_963573855.1 Lepilemur septentrionalis | reverse complement strand
TATACACTTTTATATATTATATGATATATTATAAATGAACTTTATCATTTATAATATATAAATTATAAGTGTAAAATTCTATATAAAAGATACATTTAATATATTAATAAGTATGCATTTATTAATATTTTTAATAATTTAGCAATTGGTGTTTGTTAATGTCATTTATTAAATATGATGAAATATAAATAAATATATCCTTTACATCTAAGTTACATGTATGTGAATATCAAGGTGGTATATATACCACCAAGGGCCCCTCAAACATCCTTAGCAGCCCTGCACCCTCTCGCAGTCTCATGGCCGTGTCTTTCTCCCACGTGCCCATCTCTCTGCCCGCCACTCTGTCCAGCTCTCCCACACCTCTTCCCATCACTCCTCCTGCTTCCGCCACCTCCAATTCTCTATCTCTCACCATCTCTGTCTTCCTGTTTCTCTCCAGTCTTCTCTCCCCACCACTGGTTCCACCTCTCTCCCTCGCAGCCTCCTGGGTCCCCTCCCCATCCCCCCCGACCCTCCCTCCCCCTCTCTCCCATGTCTCTCCATGTTTCTGTCTCTTCCATCACTCTCCCCAGGTACGTGCCCTCGTTCCCCCTCATCTTTCTCTTCCCATCTCTATTTTCTACCAGCTCTGCCATCCAACTTTCCTATTTAGCCCCCACCCCACAGCCTGCCTAGGTCAGATGTCGTTAGACCTTCTCTCTTTCCTCCCCAGTGAGTTACCCCAAAACCCTACAGTGTGCCAACATCGAGCTACGCTCAGACGAGGAGTGTCATCAAGTCTACCCAGGGAAGATCACTCCCAACATGCTGTGTGCTGGCACAAAAGAGGGCGGCAAGGACTCCTGTGAGGTGAGGCCAGGAGGTGGGTGGGCTGCCATGGCGGGATGGGAAGCCCGCATGGAAGTGGGGACAGGTACTGGGGGACAGGATTTGCTTCCAGCCTGCAGGAACCAAGAGGAGAGGTCGTCTGCACAGAAGGTCAAAAAGGAGGTACCCAGGGGTGGCAGATAGAACTCATCTTAAGCCCCAGCTTTGACTAAGTGTCCAGAGCCCTACACTGAGATGTGCAAAGGGGGAGATTCCTTTAGTTTCAAGTGACAGAGACCCAAGTCATACTGGCTTGAGCGAAAAAACCCTGGCTTTTGTAACTGACAATTTAGGGGTGTCTGACTTTAGGCACAGATGGATCCAGGTGTGCAAGAGATTTGTTTGGAGTATTTGTCTTTCTTCTGTTTTGGCTTCATCTCAGTTAGGCTGTTCCCATGGCAAGATGGCCACAGCAGCTTTGGGCTTACATCCTACCTCCTAAGTAACCCTACTGAAAAGAGAGAACATCTCTTTTTCATAAGTTCACACAAATGTCTTGAGTACGATTCTCACTGTGCTGACATCAGTGGTGAGTCCTGAGCCATCGCTCTGGCCAGAGCTGTGGGAGCCTCTGATGGACCAGGCTGAGTCACATGGCTAACTGTGGGAGCTGGGGAGGGGCGGGGGCAGACTGCATGGATTGAGTGGGGAAGGGCAGTTCCCCAAATGAAAAAATAAGGAGGCTGTTATCAAAACAAGGGGAAAGGCATATTACACGAGCAAAAGCCAACCTGTTTCTATAGAGAAGGCTTCTGAGATTGAGTATTGGTTCAGTGAGAAAGAGTGTCATACTATAATATTTTAATGATATGTGCCTTGATAGCTCAGCAATGTCTGCCTTGGACCCAGAGGGAGAAGCAGAAGTACAACGTGCTGGATACCCTTCCTGGATTCGGATGGGTTGATGCAATAATAAGAGGTGTAGGAGCCTTAAAGCAGGAGCGGGGTCAGCTGGTGGGGGACAGGGAGTGTGGGGTGGGACTCAGTGCCAGGGAACCAAGCAAGAATGGGTGTATGAGGTGAGCTGTCGCCACTTTAATGAGGCTGAGGAATAGAGAAAAACAGAGATGCTTCTCTCTCTCTCTCTCAGGGCCTATCCCCATCTTTCTGTCCCTCTTTCCTTGTCCCTCACTCTCTGTCCCTCTGTTTCTGTCTTCTCATCTCTGTTTCTCACTGTCTCTGTTGCTCTATGCGTGTCTGACTCCATCTCTCAGTCTCTCTTTGTGTCTCTCCATCTTTCATTCTCTCCCACATCTTCCCGTCTCTGCTTTTGTTTAGCCCTAGCAAAGACCCCACCTTTCTCTTTCTGCCCTACTCAGGGTGACTCCGGGGGCCCCCTGGTCTGTAACGGAACCCTCCACGGCATCATCTCCTGGGGAGACTTCCCATGTGGACAGCCCAACCGGCCTGGTGTCTACACCCGAGTCTCAAAATATGTTTTGTGGATCCGAGAAACAATCCGAAAACACAACACCCCCGAGCATAAATGGACAAAGGGCCTACAATAAAACCTGGGTTAATTTACCTGCTTCCTTCCTCTCCCCATGACCTCCTCTTGTTTGCTCAGCCCTTCTCTGCCCCCTTCCTCCCAAAGTGTTCTGTTTGAACAGTGATCCACGTTCTCAAAAATGCTCAATCCCAGCTGACATTCCACGTTTCAGAAGCATTCAGGCACTGCCCGCCTTGTGGTCTCCCAGACATTGCATCCCTGAAACATCCTGGCAACCTGAATGTCCCAATCCAGATGGCATCCCAGTTCTCCCAACTGTATCAGCAGCACGACTGTAAACCCAGATCACCACCGGAGCCTTCTGTCTGTGGCCACATTCTTAAATACCTTCATCTGCTCGTCTCAACAATATCATGTGTCCTGTGAACAGACCATCCTTGACATCTTGTAACCCTCCAAATATTTATTCAATGCCAGTAGTCTAAACGCTTCTGTGTTTTACAATAAGAGTCAAGACTCCCATGATATTTCATCCTGAAAATATTCTCTTGTGCCCACAATCATCTGCCCCTATGACATTCTATGCACCTTTGAGTGATTCATCACAGCTAACCTTCGGTCCTCAGACTGGTTCAGTCCCATGCTGTTCTGAGTGTCCCAGATGTCCTGATCCAACATGCATCTCACATTCTGCCAACACCTGGCCTCTGCCAACATCCCTCTCTCCGAATCCCCATCCTTACTAATGATCAGTGACACTCTAGCCTAGAGTTATGGAGTTCAACATCCCAAAGGGCCTCCATGCCTGAACTGTATCGTCCACCAAATATCCCTTCTTGTATCTCCTCCACGAGCATCTTTATTCAATGTCCCACGCTGTTATGTCTTTGTCCATGACCCCAAAATGTAGTGATTAAATGGTCAGCCACTGCTTTTATGCAAGTCCTTGCTGTGGACAAGTCATAAAACTCACAGCTTCTCTGCTTTCTCATCTGTAAAACGGGCTTGTCATTTTTCCTTAGCATCATTATAAGGATAAACGTTAAGTGCTGACCACTGTTATGATTTGCATGGTTCCCTATAAAATATTACCTTAGGATGTTGATAACAACCCCACGAATCTGCAGAGTGTCCAAAAAGAGTGTTGCACTTACTTATTTTCCTGGCAGACATTGATTCGGTGCTGACCATGTGCAGGAACTTGCCTGCCGGGGTGTTGGTAAATACAATTTTGTTCATTTATTGAAGTAATATGGGTACCTATCATGAGCTGGGCACTGTTGAAGACACAGGAGATAAGCAGTGAATTAAAGTGACAAAAACTTCTGTCCTTGTGGAGCTTGCATTCTTTTTAGAGAGATACCATATAACAAAAGATGAATAAAGAATTAGGCTGTCAGGTAGTGATGCAAACCCTGGGGGAAAATGAAGCAGGGAGAGGGGAGAGGGAATATTGGTTTGTGGGGGGCATGGAATTTAGCTGGAACCAAATATACAGAATCTTCTTATCCTGTGGTAAGGAGGTCGGTCTTCCTACCTGCATGGGGGGAGCCCTGAGGAGTGGTGAACAGGGGCAGAATCACATGGGAGATCCGCTCAGCTCATCACTCTGGCTACTGGGTGGGGGAGAAGACAAGGCAGAGCCAGGGAGGGAACAGTGGGTGCCAGGAGGCCAGCCCGGAGCCCACCGCAGTAATTGGGCTTGGCCAATAGCCACGAAGAGTTGTGGATGGATTAGAGTGAGGGTTTTGCAGTAACATTAAAGAAACGTAGGGATATGATCAATTCTCATTCTTCACAGTAGTTATGTTTTGTAAAGTCACCTGGAACACTGAATTAGCAAATACCAAAATATTGCTCCTAGGGGGGAATACTGGGTTAGGTTCCTATGAGCCTCTGGTCACAATGTTTTTATCAGTTGATCCATATGTAACTTTGTTTTATGTGTGTTTTTCTTTAAAGACACCTTATCTAGTCATTTTTACTATAACGAGAACAGTTACATGGCTGGATACTTTCTGGGCAGCCCTCATATATTACTCATTAGCAATGAATTCTCGGCCAGCCGAGGACATTATGACTCCCACCTGAACAAAATTTATCTAACACACATATTCTAATAAGGTGCATCACAAACTTCTTGCACTTAGGAACAATAAACAGCACTTCAGCACCTTTTCTTTCTTTCTTTCTTTCTTTCTTTCTTTCTTTCTTTCTTTCTTTCTTACTTTCTTTCTTTCTTTCTTTTCTTTCTTTCTTTCTTTCTTTCTTTCTTTCTTTCTTTCTTTCCTTCTTTCTTTCTTTTTTTTAACAAGTTCTTGCTCTGTTGCCCAGGCTACAGTGCAGTGATGTCATCATAGGTCACAGCAACCTCAAACTCCTGAGCTCAAGAGATCCTCTTGCTTCAGTCTCCCAAGTAGCTGGGACTACAGGCCCACACCACCCTGCCTGGCTAATTTTTCTATTTTTAGTAGAGACAGCGTATTGCTCTTGCTTAGGTTGGTCTTGACTCCCCAACCTCAAGCGAGGCCACCTCGGCCTCCAAAGAGCTAGGATTATAGGCGTGAGCTACCACGCCCAGCATGGAGACATTTAAAACAGTGAATCACCAACAAAAAGCACAAAAATATGGCAAGCGTAGCACT
Source organism: Lepilemur septentrionalis (assembly GCA_963573855.1). Taxonomy (NCBI): domain Eukaryota; kingdom Metazoa; phylum Chordata; class Mammalia; order Primates; family Lepilemuridae; genus Lepilemur; species Lepilemur septentrionalis. The sequence goes on along the minus strand of CAUYMX010131129.1, from coordinate 9,760 downwards.
AACTAGACTACGAAATGGACTCTTGTTTATAGTGTGAGAGCTAAAATGAGAAGGCAGAGTGTTGCCTTGGTCAGCCTCAGCTGGAAGTGTGCGCATGAGGCTGCCTGAATTTTTCGCCACTCTGCGTGTCTGCAAATGAGAAGCCCTGAGAATATTGGTTGAGGGGCCACCTGTAGATTTTATCAAGTAGGCAAATTGGAAAATATGAAATCTGTGAACAATGAGGATCAACTGTATCTGTGGGGGTGACAGGGAGAGTTGAGGATGGTTCCTCCCTCACCCCTGGTTCTTATAGGGGGAGACTGTAGGTTAGTGATCAAAGGCACAGAGGGTGGAGTAGGAAAGAGCTGGTTTTGCCACTTTATATTTTGGGAGCCTCAGTTCCCTCATCTGCTAATAACAGGCCCTGCTGCTCAGGGCTGTCAGGAGGACTGAGTGAAAGATTGGCATTTAAAGGCTCTGCACGCAGCAACTTCTGAATCATGGATCCCCGTCAATGGAGAAGCAGATGACAAAGCAGCTGAGGGACACAGTTTCAGAGGCCAGGCTGCCTGGGTCTGAATCCCAGCTCTGTCACTTACTGAATTGTATAACCTTAGACTTACTCACCTCCTTCAGTTTTCCCATCACTCAAGTAGATATAACAATGGTATGTGTAGCTGGGCGTAGTGGCTCACACCTGTAATCCTGGCCATTCAGAAGGTCTGAGGTGGGAGGATCACTGGAGGCCAGGAGTTTGAGACCAGCCTGGGCAACATAGTGAGACCCTGTCTCTGAAAAAGAAAAAATAAGAAAAATCAGCAAAGTGTGGTGGCGTGCACCTGTATTCCTAACTACTGGGGAGGCTGAGGTGAGATCGCTTGAGCCCATAGCTGCAGTGAGCTATGATCGGGCCACTGGGCTCCAGCCAGGGCAACAGAGTGAGACCCTAACTTTAGACCCTAAGTTCTAAAAAATGGTACATAAGGCCGGGCACAGTGGCTCACGCCTGTAATCCTAGCACTCTGGGAGGCTGAGGCAGGAGGATCACTCAAGGCCAAGAGTTCAAAACCAGCCTGAACAAGAGCGAGACCCCGTCTCTACTAAAAATAGAAAGAAATTAATTGGTCAACTAAAAGTATATATTAAAACTTAGCCGAGCATGGTGGCGCATGCTTGTAGTCCCAGCTACTCGGGAGGCTGAGGCAGGAGGATCACTTGAACCCAGGAGTTTGAGGTTGCTGTGAGCTAGGCTGACACCACAGCACTGTAGCCCAGGCAACAGAGTAAGACTCTGTCTCAAAAAAAAACAAAACCAAATGCCTTTAAGACCCTACAAGGAAAAGGTCAAACTACAAAGTTAATAGAAGATAATGGCAGAGAACATTTTTGTGACTTAGGAATGAGGAAAGACTTTTTAAACCTTCAGAAGGACTAATCTAAAGGCGAAAAGAAAGTTTGATTATATCAAAGTTAAGGGTTTCTTTTTAGCAAAGGACACCGTGGACAAAGCAAACTGATGGGCGACAGCCTAGGAGATGATGTTCAAAATCTGTGATATTGACTAGGGATTGTGATCTCAAATATGCGAGGAAATTTCTGCAAATAAATGCGCAAAGGATTTGAACAGGAGATTTCAATAGAAGGAAACCAAAGAAAACTCATACAAGAAGATGCGCGGACTCATTAGTTATCTAAGAAATGCAAGTACAAATAACGTATCACTTTATATTTATTAGATGGATTTTTGAAAAGCTTTGAAAGTTAAATAACCCCAAGTAATAGCAAGGATGTGGAAACACAGCACAGCTGGTGTGAATGTGGACTGGCGTGGTTATTTTGGGAAGTAATTTGACATTCCTTGGTTGAACTAAATATATGTACACCACAGGACCCGGTAGTTCTGCTCCTGGATGTCTACACAAGAGTAATAATTATGCAGGTTACAAAGGCGCAAGGATGAGGTGTCTGTCACAGAGTTATTTGCTGTGGTGGAAATTAAAAGAAACCTGGGAGTCCATTAATGAGAGAGTGGATGGTAGGATGTGGCAGGTACCCACCACGGAGGACTACGCATCAGTTAAAAGCCACAAGCTAAACGTACACACAGCAACATGCACTGAATCTTAAAGGTGTAGTGCTACCAACTACAATGGTGGGAATTTAAAAGACTGACAGTACTAAGTGTCGGCAAAGATGTGGGCCAACTGGAACACTTACACACTGCTGGTGGCAATGCAAAATGGTACAATCATTTTAGAAGACATTTGACAAGCTCTTGTAAAGTTAAACACACACTTATTTAAGATGATAGCAGTCCCCCTCCTAGGTGCCTATAGAAATGAAAACGTATGTCCACCCAAAGAGTTATGCATGAATGTCACAGCATCCTTACTTGCAACAGATAGAAATGGGAAGCAACTCAAACATACAACTGGTGAGTGGATAAAGAAGTTGTGGTATATCCACCCTACGGGACACTGCTCAGCAACAGAAGCAGATAAACTGTTGAGAGATGCAGGCAGCCAAAAGACAAAATTACAAGTCTAGCTTAAAGATCAAATTGGCTTTTATTTGCAATTCTGGAAACAGGCAGCATCTCATTCTATAAAACAGAATGGGTGTTCCCATGAGCTGAGCAGAGGAGTTTGGCTTTATAGGTAGAAAAGGGCTGGAGCAGAAACTGGGAACAAAAGTGGATTGGTCTTTTCACAATTACTTTCCTTACAGGACTAAAACAGAGGGAACTTTCTTATCCTGCCAGCTCAGGTAAACTGGGCCCCTTTTGGGTGGTTGCTGTAAATCTCCTGGTTGTTTTTTGTTTATTTGTTTGTTTTTGAAAACATGCCCATTTCAAAGTCCAGTTTGATTCCCTGGCAATTAGCACACATGACCCCATTCTGGTTTGGTCTGCTCTGCTGGGGCCCAGTGCGAGAGCTTTGTTCAGAACAATGTCCTCCCCTGAGTTTATTTAACAGTGCAAAAACCTAGATGAATGTGAACTGTATTATGCTAGTGAAAGAAGCCAAACACTTATATGAGGTTCTAAAAAAGGCACACTGTAGAGGCAGTGTGAGCAGTGGTTGCCTGGGCCAGGGTGGGGAGGGGAGCTCCTGCAAAAGGGGGCACAGGCAGCTTAAGGATAAGCAGGGGGGGAGGGGGGCGGGGGGGGCACTGTCCTTTGTTTTGACCATGGAGGTGGTTACACGACTGCATCCGATTTCCAAAATGCATCAAACCGAAATACTAAAATGGATGAATTTTCTTTTACATAAATAATACCTTATTGAAAAATGAAAAAAGCACAATGCCGAGTGAAAAATAGTAAGAATAGAATAAGCTACATGCTACAATACCATTGATATAAACCAAAAATACATTCACACAAAACACACAATTCGTAAGGTCATATAATAAATAATAAAAAGACCTGCAGCTGCAACACTGTGGATGACTAAATGCCACTGAATTGTCCACTTTAAACGACTAATTTTACGATTTGTGAATTTCACCTTAATTTTTTTTCAGGCTGTGCACTAATAAATAAAATTGCAAAAGATACACAATAACAAAGATAATAGCTAAGGATACGCTAATGAAAACAATAGCAAAGGAAACATATAAACAAAGATAATAGCAAAAGATACACAATGATAAAGACAATTAGCAGAAGGGAATGGTATAAAAGAAAATAAAATAAACAAGCAAAACGAAAAAGGCGTCTTAGCCAAATCACTAATGATAATGGGGCACCAATTAATTCACCGCTCTCCACCTGAGGGTCAAGAAGTATCTAAACAGATTAGTAAACTTTTTAAAATTAAAAAAAAAAAAAAGCCCTACTTCAGAAGGCTCTTGGGAGGATTAATTAAGCTGCTACGTGAAAAGCATTCAGAACACCGCGCACAGAGTGAGTGCTTAATAAGTGGTAGCTGTCATTATACTCATTATTGTTGCTCTTATTATTGGTGTAATTGTTATGAGGCTGTGTCTCCAAGGCCCTGGTGCTGGAACAAGCTGTCTTGAGTGACAGCTGGGGATTTGAGAGAGTAGGAGGCGGCCGCCCAGATCCTTCCTGTGGAACAGAAAATAATGACATAGCTGGGCCAGAGTTCCTGACTACAACAACACCTCACTTGGGAAGGCCGGCCAGGTGGCAGCCTTCTCGGCGCTCCCTCCCTCCTCCCTCCGCTGGGATTTCTCAGACACCTGCCCTCCTCTTCCTGTTTTTGCCCAGGGGAATTTTAATAACAATGGAAACCTGTGCAGGAAGGAATTTGGAGAGGGGTGGAGATGAAGACGACTTGGGAAAGATGGCGGAAAGCAAGAGAGGGAGAGTGGGGGGGCGTTGTCAGAGGGCTAACCATGCTTTCTGGCATTCGACCTGCTGGGGACAACATTGGAAGCCCCTTATTTCATTCTCCCAAGGCCCCAGCTGGGTGAAACGTCACCCTCCCCATTTTACAGAAGTGTAGACCTAGACTAAGGAAAATTCACTAGTGACTTAACCTAATCCAGGCCGATGGAGACACATCCTTGATATCCCTAGGGATGTCACCTCTTCAGTCCAGCCAAGCCCAGCCACAGCCCCACTGTGAGGCTCTGTGGAAGGGACTTGGATGGACTTTCCAGGCCAGTAGGGCAGATGGGGACATAAGCCCACGTTTCCTGTCTGAGAGGTTAAGTGGTAAGATGTGAGATTCAAACAGGCTGCAGGAGCACCGAGGGGACAGGAACCCAGGTCAGGCTTCCGGAAAACCAGGGGATGTCAGGTTGGATCTCGAAGACTGATGCTGTAGCCATCCCACAGAAACAGGATGGGCATCCCTATTCGAAATTTGGTTCAGATGTCAAGACTGATGATGCCACACACTCACCAAAGGGTCTGTCCCATCTCTATGGGGACTGTGAGCCAGGGTCTAGGTGATGACTGACACACACCCCCCACTGCCTACTGGTGGGCACACTCTTGGGGCTGGACGCTGCATTTGCTGAGACCTACTGAGCCTCTGTTACAGATTTAACCAAGCTGAGTCTGAAGTTTTTGATAGCTGGCATTTAGGAATAGGAGTATGGGACTGGGACCCTTTTTCGAGTGGCCCTGGGTCTCGTGTCTTGGCCCAGACCTCTCTGTGTGTCTCAGGTTGAATCATTGATGTCTTGATGCTGCCTGCCATCAGCTCTCAGGAGAACGATCTTACCCTGGGGCTATCGGTCGGTCCCAACCAGGTGTTGGCCCCGTGTTCTACTGGAGCACTCAGGGGCAAGAGTGACGCTGTGATCCTCTGTGCCACACATGGGCTCAGCAGGCTTTGGTAACTGCGGTCACGCGGGTGGAACAGCAGTTAAAATGTCACAAGCTGAGGTCACACGCCTAAAAGAAGATTGCTCACTAGGACCCTACAGAATGCCTCTGCAGCTGTGGCAGCTCCTGCTGTCTCTGTCGCAAGAAAGATCCTCATTCTCAGGGTTATAGGGAAAAACATTCACGGCACAGCCAAGGGATTAATTTAACCTGATTTAACCAGAGGGTCCTTAAGCCCAATAAAGCCACATTGCCATGGGCTATTATCCCATGATAATAGTGATTTGAGGCTCTCTGGAGGAAAGAAAGAGTAAGAATATAAATAGAGAGACAGTCTCATCCCAAAGTATATCCGGTAACCATCAAAAAAGAAAAAATAAGGATACAAAATTTCAGTGAGACAGTGGGCATAAGTTTAAGAAATCGATTGTACAACACGGTGAGTACAGTTAATAACAATATATTACATATAGTGGTCCACCCCTTATCTGTGGTTTTGCTTTCTGTGGTTTCAGTTACTTGTACTCAACCAAGGTTCCAATACAGGTGAGTACAGTGAGGAACAGTAAGATATTTGGGAGGGAGAGAGACCACATTCACACAGTTTTATTACAGTGTATTGTTATAATATATGTTGTTATTTATATATTTTTTTATAATTGTTCTATTGTCTTATTACTGTTGTTAGTCTCTTACTGTGCCTAATTTATAAATTAAACTTTCTCATAGCCGCTTTCCAAGGTGTCAGGCATCCGCTGGGGGTTTTGGAACGTAGCCCGCATGGATAAGGGGGGACCACAGTACTTGGAAATTGCTAAGAAAGTAGATTATAAGTGTTCTTACCACCAAAAAATAAGTATGTGAGGCAATCAATATGTAAATTAACTCAATTTAGCCATCCCATGGTGTATATGTATTTCAAAACATGATGTACTCATTAAGGCCCCGTGCCTAATATTACTCAAATTACATCTTTTGATACAATCATCAAGTGGCAAATAGGTGACAGCCATAGAAGAGGCTAACAAACATATTCTGTCCCTTCAGATTCGTCTCAGCCCCTCTGTGCAGCACTCCTTCCTCTGGGTACAGGTCAAGACAATTGTCATATGAGGGTGTTCAGGGAAGAAGGAATTCTAGTGTCGATGCCCTGCTTGGAAGGAGAAATGGGGGAAGGAGAAAGGAAGGTGGGAGAAGGTCAGAGAGAACCTCCTGCTCCTGGGGCCTCCCCATATCCTTCAGTTCAAAGTACCTGGCCTGCCAAAGCTCCATGCCTTGGGGCACAGTATTCTGAGGTCCTAACTGCATCCTAACTGCATCCAGCTTCCTCCAGAAGCACAGGTGTGACGTCATCCTGATAACATCCGGACGTATACTTTGTCCGAGGAGACTCACCTGGTGCACTCAATCAGGTCGCACAGGTGCTCACGAGTTCACACAAAGGCTGTGGTCCGTGGCCCCATGCAGAGCAAGGCCCCCACCTCGGTTGCATTCCTGAAAACTATTTGGTAAAGTGAGGACCCCTCCCTCTTTGATGCTGTCAAGAAATAGCTATGGAGCCTCTTGGCACCCAAAACATTTGAACAAGCCCATGATGCTTTAGGCCTTGGGATCTGGAGGCAACCAGGACAGAGATATTCCTCACCTACCAATTGTACTATTTATGCTATTACTTTCAAATTGGCCCAACCTGAATGAGGGCCCCCTCAACAAAAGGCTCTAGAACCTGTCAAACTGCAACACAAGAGGACAACAGACAATCCCATCGTGTCCCCTGCCCCTGCATAGACCCCTTTGCTGTAGAGGACTTGGCAACCTCGTATGCTTCTGGAGTCTCTGGAGCGCCCATGATAGCCATAGCTGTCCATGAGCTTCTAATGCGAGAGACTGTCCTCAGACCCACGCTGTAGGCCACTGGAGAGGTAACTGCTGGGCCCATCCTGGGCTTTCCTGGAAACACAGTCTCTGAGCCTGTGACCCTCTGTACTCAGCTGCCCATCATGCCTGGGGTCCTGGAAGCAGCACGCCCCAAGCTCTGCATGGCTATGAGGACTTCTTAACCCAGGACAGAGCCGAACCTGAGCCCTCTGGTATATCCCACCTCCAAAGTGGAAGCAAGTTGCAGACATTTAGCCTCCTGGCCCCATTTTTCAGATGAGCAAACTGAGGTCAGGAAACGAGAGTGGCCCGATGGCCCTCAGTGAATCATGGGATAAGGTACTGGTTCCAGTCCAGGTCTGATGGGTTCCAAAAGCTATTCTCTCTTTTAAACTTGTAGAAGCATTCATCCATTCATCCATTCACATCTACTTTTTTAATTCAATTAGTCATTCATTTGTTCATTCATATATTTGGATAACGATCTGGGGGCAGCCTGCATGGTTCAGCCTCTGGCTCTTCCACTTTGGGCAAATGATATCATCCAGCCGTGCCTCAGTTTCCATATCTATGAGGGTCTCCATGTTCTGGGCCCTCACACTGTGTGTTGGGGTGGCTGAGTTCTCTCCAGAGAAGAGGATTCCAATGGTGCCCGAGAGGTGAGACAGGAGGCACAGGGGCTGGAGACATCTGGGGGCTCCCTGGGGGCACTGGCGAGTGGTTCTCGGAGCTTTCTCCAAAAGCAGGAGGGGCGTGGCTGCAGGCCAGTCCTGCCCCTTTGGGGGCTTCACTCCAGCTGCAGCAAAAGGTGTTTGTCTTTAGCCAGAAGCCACAAACTGGCAGTCCATGGGTCAAAAGAGAGCTCTGGGCAGTCACCATTCCCCCCGCCCTGCAGCCCCTGGCAACCACTAACCTCCTTTCTGCCCCTGTGAATTTGCCTACTCTGGACATTTCGTATAAATGGAGTCACACGGCACGTGGCCCTTTGTGTCTGGCTTCTGTCACTCAGCATCTTGTTTTCAAGGCTCATCCTGGTTGTAGCCTGTGTCAGACGGAACTTCATTCTCTTTTACAGCTGAATAATATTCCATCGGATGGATGTACTGCATTTTGCTTATCATCAGTTGACACACATCAACTTAACGGGCACAGAGCTTCTTGTGAAGGGGCTGAAAAGGTTCTGGAATTAGTGGTGATGGTTGCACAACTTTGTGAAACAGCCAAAGTGGTGGAAGTCACTGAATTATAGATTTTAATCTCAAAGTTTTCTGGCTTGGAAAAAAAAATTGTAGATTTTAAATCATTCAAAGATACTGAATTTTATACTATGTAAATATTAACCCCCTAAGAAAGATGAAAATGAGAGAGAGAAACAGATCTGTTTAGACTACAGTTTTGTTTGTTTTTTTCCCAATACTTTAAGATCAAGAAATGCCCTACTATAAATCTGAATTTCCAGCTTCTCTTGAAAAATCAGGATTTTGCAGTGCTAGGCTTACATTCCAGCAAGGCAGCTCTCAAATGAAGCTAAAGGGTGAAATTTTTTTTTTTTTTTGAGACAGAGTCTCACTCTGTAGCTCAGGCTAGAGTGCCGTGGTGTCAGCCTAGCTCACAGCAGCCTCAAACTCCTGGGCTCAAGCGATCCTCCTGCCTCAGCCTCCCGAGTAGCTGGGACTACAGGCACATGCCACCATGCCCGGCTAATTTTTTCTGTATATCCTAAGTTGTCCAGCTAATTTCTTTCTATTTTTGGTAGAGACAGGGTCTCGCTCTTGCTCAGGCTGGTCTCGAACTCCTGAGCTGAAATGATCCGCCCGCCTCAGCCTCCCAGAGTGCTAGGATTACAGACATTGAGGAAGGCTGAATATTTTTAAAATAAAAATTATTTATTTTTTTAATTGACAAATACAAGTTGCATATATTCATGGTGCACAATATAATGCTTTAAAATATGTATACATTGTGGAATGGCTAAATCAAGCTAACTACCATGTGCATTACCTCACATACTTAGCATTTAATTGTGGTGAGAACACTTAAAATCTACTCTGTTTGTAATTTTCAAGTATAAAATCCATTGTTATTAACTACATATGGTAAATTTTAATTTGCATGAATGCTCCTAAAAATGAGGGACCCTGCTTTATTTTTGTGTATTCCATTTTATTGGATGTAAACTACATCTCAGCAAACCCGATTCCTCAAAAATCCACAAAAAGAGAGGGGTTGAGTTAGGTGGTCTCTAAGAGCAAGTTGAGAGCAGAAGTTTTTTTTTTTTGGTTTGGCGTTTTTTTTTTTTTGAGACAGAGTCTCACTTTGTTGCCCGGGCTAGAGTGCCGTGGCGTCAGCCTAGCTCACAGCAACCTCACACTCCTGGGCTCAAGCGATCCTCCTGCCTCAGCCTCCCGAGTAGCTGGGACTACAGGCAGGTGCCACCATAACCGGCTAATTTTTTTTTATATATTTTTAGTTGTCCAACTAATTTCTTTCTATTTTTAGTAGAGACAGGGTCTCGCTTTTGCTCAGGATGGTCTCAAACTCCTGACCTCCAGCGATCCTCCTGCCTCAGCCTCCCAGAGTGCTAGGATTACAGGCGTG
>CAUYMX010131124.1:0-25227 GCA_963573855.1 Lepilemur septentrionalis | reverse complement strand
GATTACAGGCGTGAGCCACCGTGCCTGGCCGCAAGATAATGTTTCCATGGATGGGTACCGGTCCGCGGCCTGGGAGTTGGGGACTTGCAGAGCTAGAGAAAAAGAATAGAGTCATGCCAAATAGTTGGTACTTTTATCTTGGTAGTACTAGGTAGCCACTAAATAATTTAAAGGAGGTAAATATCATAATCATTTTAGAATAATAACTGTGGCATTAGTATGTAGGATAAACTGGAATAAATTCATGCTAGTATAATATTTGTGGCCTGAGCTTCAGCAGTCAAAGTAGCATTAGAAAGAAGAGGTTGATACACCTACTAAGAACATAGAACCAATAAGACTTAGTGCAATATTGTTAAGTTGGAGGTTTGAGGAGGCTAGAGATGTTGAGAGTGACTGCAGAGTATCTGGCCTAAATGACTGGATGGAAGTGATGCTGTTAGCAGTGTTAGAGAAATAAGAATAAGAAATAATAAGTTTGGGTCGGGCGCGGTGGCTCATGCCTGTAATCCTAGCACTCTGGGAGGCCAAGGTGGGCAAATCGCTCGAGGTCAGGAGTTCAAGACCAGCCTGAGCAAGAGTGAGACCCCATCTCTACTAAAAAAATAGAAAGAAATTAATTGGCTAACTAAAACTTATAGAGAAAAAATAAGCTGGGCATGGTGGCTCATGCCTGTAGTCCCAGCTACTCGGGAGGCTGAGGCAGAAGGATTTCTTCAGCCCAGGAGTTTGAGGTTGCTGTGAGCTAGGCTGATGCCATGGCACTCTATCCTGGGCAACAGAGTGAGACTCTGTCTCAAAAAACAAAAAAAAAAAAAGGGAAAGGAAAATTTAAAGATGATGACTAACTTCCTGGCTTGGGTTACTGAGTAATTGCAAAATATTTTGACTTCTATTCCTCTTTGTAAAGTATCCCAAAGATAAAGGTAACAGAGCCCCTTAGAAGGCAAATGGAAATTAAAATTTCTTATAGTTCTGTCAAATGGATTGTAGTGTAGGGTCAGAGACTTCTTTGATAATCTACAAATAGAACCCAAGCATTGGAACTCCTGCTGACTATAGACTTAGTCTTCTGTTTAGTGATACATAACATATAGGACCATGTAGGAATAACTGAAGGGAATTTTATAGAAAATATAAGTAGGAAATAGTAATTCCTACCTCTTTTTATCACCCTAAACAATGCTCTAAGCTTGAAATAAAGATGAGGAAAAAAGTTAAAAAGTTAAAGTGAATTGATACATGCAAGGTGTTGTATATTAGCTCTTCCTAATTGGAGTCTCAGGATCTTTCTAGATTAACACACTGTTGTATCATCAGCCACAAGTACTTAGGAAGAACTTACTATGTGTGCACATCTGTTAAGACATGTGAATATTAGTCTTGTCAGAGCCATGATTTCATCAATTGATCAGTCTTGAAGCTGAAGGGACAAAAATGGCCTGAGAGAAGATATATTGAAGCAGTAAGTTGTTTCTTTGATATCTCCTACAGCAATGTAAAATAAGCAAGTCTTCCAGGGGTCAGAATTGCAGAAAGCACCATTTATGGCCCTCCAATCCTATCCTTTGTGCACTGTAACATAATTTGTTTCTATTGCTGGGACAGTCCACTCCCCATATCTTTTCCTATCACTCATGGACTGGCACAGAGAAATTTGATCTTTCCAAGATCCTTCACTTTGTCTCCAAACCCTCCCTGCCATTTTTCATTACTGCTTAACTCCAGCACTGGCAGAACCTCAGTTTCCCTGTCTGTCCTCTGTCTCAGAAAAAAAATTACAACAACCCGAGTGTTTTTGATCTCTTAAATTTCATTGTTAATTTAAGCAGGGAACTCAGCAAACATTTCTATTGGACATTACATAACCCATAACTTACTAGAGGAAAGTGTGGAAGTCCAGACCCAGGGCTGTGTTCTGATGGTTTATCTAGATTAAATATGACAGAAAGTCACAGAAAATGATGTGGATAAATGAAAAAAATAATAAATCTGTTATCTTCTTTAAAATTAAAGGCGTTTAAAGCTTTCCTCCTTCTTCACCCTAAGACTATAAGCAATTTGTTTAACTTCTCCAAGTCTCAGTTTTCCTCTCTGTGAAATAGGGTTAATAAAGAGTATTTAATAAAAATAATGCCTGCGAAGCTTTTGGTATAATACCTAGCACAAACTTAGCACAATAGTGGGAAGCTTTTCATGCTGACCCACACTTTGATTTGATGATCTCTGATGTCCTATATCCACCCTTATTTACCCTCAACAATTAATTTGTGAATTATTGCAACTATGGTAGCTTACTTACAACACTTTATTGAAATGTTTGTATTTAATAAACAACAATGTAATGAGCTAACATTTATTATTTTCCCTGTACCATGCACTGCACTAAACATTGGACGTGCATTTATTACTAGTGGTGATGCCAATATTCACATGATGTGTAACTTGTTATCACTCATCTCCATCTTTTTAAAGACAAGGACACTGGAGCTCAGACATGTCAAATGAATTATCTAAGACAGCAAAATTTTAAAAATCCGGAAAATGAGATTAAAAACCAGGGCTTTTTGGTTCAGTAGCTTTGTACTATAAAACTATTATTAGTTTTTAATATTCTTCAAAATGATTTCATAGGTATTTTTCCTAATTCAGACTTTTTTCCTGTTAATGGAGATTCAACACCTTCAGTGCAAATCAATAAGTACTCTGGAGAATACATTGTTAAGTTTATTGTGAGGGTAAATCTAGCCTGTCTTTCATAAGCAAGAGGAGAGATGGCTGCATGAAAGGATTATGGTTATTTATCTCTTTGTTCTTCCTGAAAAAAATGGCAGGAGCTGCATTTCTTCTAGGCTGGTATCAGAAACTACTTACCTTACAGGACACGTGTTGTGAGCAGCCACAGGTTACAGAAGCAGATGGCATGTGTTAAACAGTATATATATGAGTTAGCTTTGGGAATAACTTCTGTTCAGGGTATAAAAGAAATCAGGAGGAGAGCCAAATTAAAATTGGGCAATAGGCTTATGCGAAACAGTACTCTTACGCCTCCTTTTCTTATTGTGTGTGTGTGTGTAGCATGTATTCACGTACTGAATAAACACGTGCACCCACACACACAGACATGCATACACATACAGACAGACATCTACCCATATGTCTTATAAATTTACTTTATACTCCAGAGAAATCAAAATGATTTTTCCTTGACATTGCAGGTCCTGTACTAATAGACATATGTGTAGGGTTTTAGTCCTATTTGAATACACCTGATGGATGTAAGACCTTGAGAAATTCACTTAACACTTCTGGGTCAAATATTTGTCATCTGTAAAACAAAGCCATTTTTCAAGATTATCTTTGCTTCCTTTTACATCTAATATGCTGAGAACAGGAATCTATAACCCTAATACTACCTAACGTTGCAGAATTAGACTATGTTCACATAAGTAATCTCTAACATTCTCTGATCACCCAACCTATAAACAATATTCCTGTCTACACTAGTTTAAGGATATTGGCTGAATCAATTAACAGACTGTAGTAGTAGACAATAAAAAAAAATGGTCATTATTCTTTAGGCTTTCTGTATCCATACGCTCTGGAAGTTGGCCCTGTTTTTCTACTTCTTGAATCTCCATTGGACTTGTGGTCTCTTTTGACCAATAGATTGCTCTGGAATTGACGTGGTATAAGTCTGACAACCTACTCACCAAAGGTCTTGTGTGTTTCTACTGTCTCTCCTTGAAATCGGACAAGTGGCCAGGATAACAAGCTAAGTCTAGCTTGCTGGAAAAGAAGAGACTTCATAGGACAGAGTTGAACTATTATAGCTAAAGACATCTTGGACAAAGTAGCCCCCAGGCAATGTGGCAGCTGACCACAGTTGAGTGAGCTCAGAGGAGACCAGAAGAACTTCTCAGGTGAGCCCAAACTAAATTGTTGACCCAGAGGTAATTGTGAGATAAATTAATGTTTGTTGTTTAAAATCCCAAATTTGGAGTCATTTATTATGCAGCACAAGTTAACTGATACACAAAATTTTCTACTTGATATTTCTTTTTTTATGAACATTTTCACACAGTTCAAGACTCCTGTACAATTCCATTTTTTTTCCAATAACATGTGTTCTAGTAATTTCAACCTACATTGAATATACTCATTCATTCATTGAACAAATATTTAGTAACTGTTCATTAGTTTTTTGTTTTTTGTTTTTTGTTTTTTTACTGGAAGTATATTTTTGCCCTTCATCCTGTTAAATACTGCCTTACTAGATTACCTGTTAGCATCTTAATGTATTAGGCCACTCCCTGTATCGTAGCAACTGGAAGGCTAAAATCCGCATTTCCTAGACTTCTTCGTCAGTCCATTCCAGTTTAAAATTTTACAAATGAGAGGTACTGGCAAGATATTTGGAAGGTGGAAAAGAGATGTCACTGTTACTCTAGCAGTAGGTGATGCTGAGCTTTAACATAGGAAGATGTGACATTTTTTCAGTGGCTCACATTCATTCTCCTGTAAATTACTTCCTTTAATGCTCCTAACAGCTGGTATGCTTGGCAGAAATTATTTGAGATACTGGTACTTCCTGGATTCCTAAATGGTATTAGCATCTTCCCTGACCTATTCTAATCCTGTCCGTCCAAAGGTTTTGTAAGAATTTAGTTGTCTATATTAACTCTCCTGAAATATCTAGATTGGTTTTCATTTCCCACACTGAACCTTGAGAAGTTTTTCAATGTATACATATATTCATATATATATAATTAAACTATTTAGAGCTAATAATAGCCACATAATTATAAATAATATGGCTCATCACTCTGACTTTTTAAAAAAAATATGGGTAGATTGAGATGCAGAGAAATTAAATTACTTATCCAAGCCAATTGTGAGCTGCTGTCATCATAGAGATTGCCATGGTCATTAACTGGCATAATTGGACCTATGGATTGTTAATCTAGAAAAACATGGAGCCATATGTCTAAAAGAGACATGGAGCCAGTTCATAAAAAGATCAACAAGCTCTGTAAGGGGAAATCCTGGAGGCTAGGGATGGTTTGGGAAGCAAGGGACAGTAAGAGTGTGGGACTTCCAGGCCACCAACCTCACTTTAAGAAGTGCAGCTCCATTTTAACCAATGTATGTACAGTTATCACTCAATATCCTCTGGGGCTTGGTTCCACAGACCCCTGTGGATACCAAATTCGGAAGATTCTCCAGTCTTTTATATAATATGATGTCTTATTTGCATATAACCTATGAACATTCTCCCATATACTTTTTATTATTTCTAGATTAATTACAATATTTAGTATTAATGCAATGCCTACATAGATTCAAGGGATGGCAAATTCAAGTTCTGCTTTCTGGAACGTTGTGAATTTTGTTTCTGAATATTTTTGATCTATTGTTGCTCGAATCCACAGATGCAGAATGTATGGATACAGGGGCTGACAGTACATGGCTTTCTTTTAATACTTCATTTAAAGATGCATAAAATGAATTAAAATACTTTTCAAAATATTGTAATCATTGGGTAATTTTGTTTGAGAAAGAAATTAGAAATGATTGTTTGACAATAGAGTAGGGAACATTTTCTCATTTTTAAAACCAATTTTGAGGTACCATGTACATACAATAAACTGTACGTATACAGTTGGTTGTGTACGTATATGTATCTGTTAAACCATTGCCACAATCAAGATAATAAAACTTCTATCATTTCCAAAAGTTTTGTTATGCTCTTTGCAGTCCATCTGTCCCTCTGATCGCAATTCCCAAAAATCACTGATCTGATTTCTGTCATTAAAGGTTGATTTGCATTTTCTAGAATTTTATATGAATGGATTCATGCCCAAGGTACATTTTTTAGTTTGTCATCTATCACTAACAAAGTTTTTGAGATTCATCCATGCTGTTGCTGATATTATTAGTTTCTTCTTTTATATTGCAGGGAAGTATTCTGTTAAATGAATATACCACAATTTGTTTATTATAATAATTCACTTGTGAACAGGAATTTGAGTTGTTTCAAGTTATATTGGTTATTACAAATAAATCTTCCTTACAGGCATGCATGATTTTATTGTGCTTCACATTATTGTGCCTTGTAGATATTGCATTTTTTACAAATTGAGGGCTTGTGGCAATCTGCATGGAGCAAGTCTACCGGTGCTATTTTCCCAACAGTGTGTGTTCACTTCACGTCTCTGTGTCACAGTTTGGTAATTCTTGCAATACTTCAAAATTTTTCATCATTATTATATCTGCTATGGTGATATGTGATTAGTGGTCTTTGATGTTACTGTTTTAATTGTTTTGCAGCCCCATGAATTGTTCCCATATAAGGCGGTGAACTTAATTAACAAATGTGTGTGTTCCAACTGCTACACTGACTGGTGGTTCTCCCATCTCTCTCCTTCTCCTCAATATGGAAACTAGGTCAGTCAATAACCCTACAGTGGCCTCTCAGTGTTCAAGTGAAAGAGTCACATGTCTCTCAGTCTAAATCAAAAACTAGAAATGATTAAGCTTAGTGAGAAAACATGTTGAAAGCTGAGTTAGGCTGAAAGCTAGGCATCTTGTATCAAGTTGTGAATGCAAAGAAAAACTTCTTGAAGGAAATTAAGACTGCTACCACATTGAACACATAAATGATAACAAAGTAAAATCGCCTTATTGTTGATAGGAAGAAAGTTTCAGCGGTCTAGATAGAGCAAACCAGCCACAACATGCCGTTAAGCCAATGTTTAAACCAGACAAGGCCCTAACTCTCTTCAATTCCATGAAGGCTGAGAGAGGTGAAGAAGCTGCAGAAAAAACACTGGAACCTAGCAGAGGCTGGCTCGTGAAGTTTAAGGAAAGGCATTTCTCAACAATGTAAAAGTTCCAGGCAAAGCAGCAAGTGCTGATGTAGAAGCTGCAGCAGGCTACTGAGATCCAGCTAAAATCACCAATAAAGGTGGCTACAGTAAGCAACAGATTTTCAGTGCAGATGAAACAGCTATAGATTGAAGGAAGTTGTCCTCTTGGACTTTTCTGGATGGAGAGAAGTCAATATCTGGCTTCAAAACTTCAAGGGACAGGCTGACTTTCTTGGTAGGGGCAAATGCAGCTGGCAACTTTGAGTTGAAGCCAATGTTCATTTATCAATCAGATAATCCTAGGGCCCTTAAGAGTTATGCTAAATCTACTCTTCCTGTGCCCTACAAATGGAAGAATGAAGCCTGGATGATAGACAGCATAGTTTATTGACTATTTTAAATCCACTGTTGAGAACTACTGCTTCAGGAAAAAAAAAAAAAGATTGCTTTCAGATTATTCCTGCTCACTGACAATGCACCTGCTCATCCAAGATGCAGATGTACAAGCAGATTAATGTTGCTTTCATGACTGCTAACACATTATCCATTCTGCAGCCCCTGGATCAAGGAATAATTTTGACTTTGGAGGGTTATTATTCGAGAAATACATTTTGTAAGGCTATAGATGCCATAGATAGGAATTTCTCTGATGGATCTGGGCAAAATAAATCGAAAGCCTTCTAGAAAGGAATCACAACTCTAGATGCTGTTAAGAGCATTCAAGCTTCATGGGGGGAGGTCAAAATACCAACATTAACAGGAGTTTGGATGAATTTGATTTCCAACCCTCATAAATGACTTTGAGGGGTTCAAGACGTTAGTGGAGGAAGTTACTGCAGATGTGGTGGAAATAGCAAGAGGCTGGAATAGAAGAGGAGCTTGAAGATGTGACTGAATTGCTGCAATTTCACTATAAAACTTGAAACAATAGCAAGTTGCTTCTTATGGATGAGCAAATAAAGTAGTTTCTTGAGATGGAATCTACTCCTGATGGAGACGCCGTGAACATTTTTTAAATGACAGGGAAGGATTTGGAATATTCCATAAATATAGCTGATTAAACGGGGGCAATGTTTTGTAACAGTGGCAAACGTACTGATAAAACAGAGTTTGAGAGAGTACTACATTTTGAATGAGTTTCTCTTGTGGGTAAAATGCAATTCAAAAAGCATCCCATGCTACAGAGAAATCTTTCACGAAGGGAAGAGTCAATTGATGTGGGAAACTTCGTTGTTGTCTTATTTCAAGAAACTTCCATCTCAGTCTTCAGGATTCACCATTCTGCTCTGTCAGCAACTGTCAACTTTGAGGCAAGAACCTCCACCAGCAAAAAGATTATGACTCACTGAAGGCTTAGATGATAGCTAGCATTTTTAGCAATAAAATAGCTTTGAATTAAAATATTTACTTTTTAAGATATGATGCTATTACACATTTAATAGACTACAGTGTAGTGTAAACATAACTTTTACATGTTCTGGGAAACTGAAAATGTGTGTGGCTTGTTTTATTGCAACATTCGCTTTATTGTGGTAATGTGGAACTGAACCTACAATATTTCTGAGGTTTGCCTGTATATGTTTGCGTGTACATTTTGTGTGAACATAAGTTTTCATATATTTGAGGTAAATATGTAGAAGTTGAATATCTGGGTTTCATGGTAGGCATGCGTTTAAGAAACCATAACTATTTCCAAGGTGGCTGTAGCATTTTATATCCCATCCATGGCACAAGAGAGCTACAATTGTTTCACATCCTGGCAACGCTTTGTATTATCACTCTTTTTAGTTTTAGCCATACTAATGGGTAGTAAATGGTGTCTCTTTGTTTCTTTAATTAAAGACTATTGTTTACTCATATTTCCTTAGTTTTTACTTAACACTCTCTTTTGTGTGTGTTATCCCAGATCTAATTCAGGAAATCATATTATAACTAATCACCGTATCTTCTCAGACACACCTTAACAGTAATAGTTACTCAAACTTCCTGTGTTTTTGACTTTGAAAATTTTGAGCACTGCTCAGGTATTTTGTTCAATGGGATTTGTCGGGTGTTTTTCAAGATTAAATGAAATGGCAATTCATGATTATTAGTAGATTGGAATTATGGGGTTGAGATGGGAGACCACAGGGTAAAGCATCACTCTTATCACAGTATCTCAAGAAGATGTATCCTCAACGTGATTTATCACTATTGATGTCAACCTTGATCACCTGGTTGAGGTAGTTTCTTTGTGGGAAGGTTATTATTTTTCCCCTTTTAGTGGTATGCTCTTTGATGAAAGGCATTGTGTACAGTCCACATTTAAGGATTTGGGAACTATGCTATACCACCTTGAAGGTGGAATATCTATGTGAGCTATTTTGAATTCTTTTGCATAGGATATTTGTTTATTATCCCCAATTTACTTATTATTCAATGACTTATTTATATCAGTTTGGGCTTAAGAGTATCTATTTTATAATTTGGCTTATAATCCAATACGACTTTACTTAGTTTGTTTTTCGTATTGTTCTAGCTTTGACCTTTGGGTACTCTTTCAGTTAGCTCCTGTGTCCCTTTGACAGAGACCCAACATTGTGGTGTTTTGGATTTTGGTTTTGGCTTTGGTTTGTTGGTTTGTGCTTCCTTGCTTTCTAGAACTACAAGTTTTTACTTTCACTTATTCTTTCTCTGATGTTCTTCCTTTCTTTATGCACATCCAAGTTTTTGACCTATATAATTTTCTTTTTCCCTGTAGAACTTATTTCAACTTTTCTTGGAGTTCTGGTCTGCTGGTGATCAATTCCCTCAGTTTTTCTTTAGCCTAGAATGCCTTTATTTCTTTTCCACTTCTAAAGAAGTCCGCTAGATACGCAATTCTAAGTTGATTTTTTTTTCTTTGAGTGCTTTAAAGATTGCACCCTACTCTCTACTTGTTGCATGGTTTCATATAAAAACATTTCTGTGATTCTTATTCTTGCAACTCTATAGGTAATAGTGCTTTGTTTTCTCTGACTTCTTTCAAGATTTTCTCTTTGCCTTTGATTTCTGCAGGTTCAATATGACATGCCTAGGTGCGGATTCTTGGTGGATTTATTTTGCTTTGTTTTCTCTAAGCTTCCTGGATCTGTGGTTTGATGTCTGTAATTAATTTCAGAAATTTTGCAGACATTATTACTTTAAATGTTTCTGCTTTATTCTCTCGGTCTTCTCCTTCTGGTGATCCAATTATGCATATGTTACATCCTTGGAAAATTCTCCACAGTTCTTCAACATACTGTTTTTTGTTGTTTTCATTCTTGTCTTTTTGAAATTTAGTTTTGGAAGTTTCTTCAATTTCATGATTTTTTTGAGGGGAGGGGGGTAACGTTAAGTCTGCTGGTGTGTCCATAAAAGACATTCTTTATTTATTTCAGTGTTCTGATTTCTAACATTTCCTTTAAAGTCTTCCTTAGAGTTTCCATCTTTCTGATTACATCACCCACCTGTTCTTGCATATTGTCTACTTTTTCCATTAGAACCCCTAACATAGTAATCACAGTTATGTTAAATTCTGTCTGATAATTACATCATCTGTGTCATTCAGAACATGATTATGTTAATTAAACTGCCCAAGATTTCACAGCCCATTAATAGCAAAGCCAGATTTTAATCCCAATTCCGACTTTCTTAAAACCTCTGCCCTTAACGATTATCTTGTACAGCAGTGTTTTTGCTACCAGTTGGTGGTGACAAATGTGTGATCATAAACCACTGAAAGAATATTCATTCAAACGACCGAAGACTTTAAGTCCAAAGAACTAGATTAGAATTAAGCTGTATCATGTAAGAGCTCTGTGAACCTGTACAATAACCTTCATCTTGTTGAATCTCAAGACTTAATCTAGAGAAATACGGAAAATAATACTTTTTATGTTTCTGTTAGTGTTAAATGTGATTTAATGCATTTAATTAATAGTAGTTTTCTGCCCTTTTATTCTTTACAGTAGCTTAGAGAAAATAGAAATCAGTAAGGTTATCTATCCTCCCTTTAAACATTTCATTTCCTTATTTTTTTCTTTGGCCTTTTTTGTTTAGTCTTTTGGGACCAATAGTCCCTGAGACACCAAATTCTGTCTGGTTAATGAAGGAGAATGAGAAGAAATGTATTAATGTTAAACCTATATCGATCCCTTGACTTCACTAGATGATCTGGAAGTAACTTATTGGCCCCTGTAGACCATTATTATGAGCCACAGGAGGTGCAGAATTTGCTCTTAAGCAGAGAGCACATTTTGAGAGTGTAAAGTTGCAGTTGATGAAATGTAGTGGTCATCTGCAGCTGTAGCTTTGTGGCGTTGAATGGGCAGTTTGATGTAGTGTGAATATACATTCATAAATCAGCATTACCTTCTCCTTATCTGGAGAATCAGGATTAAAAATAACCACATACATAAAATATTTTTATACATCTATATATTTATTCAACAAATTTTTATTGAGTCCTTTTCTAAGAAATTAAGAGGAAGCAATGAACAAAGCAGACAAAAATCCCTGTGGTCTGGAAAGGAGAAACATGCCCAGCTGTTGATAGGTTGATAGGTATAGTGGTAGGATCTTACAAAATTTCTTTCCTGATTATGGCATCAAGCAAAGGTTTTAAGGAACTTTAATAGGTGTGATAATTAATGCTAGTTTCTGTAATAACCAACTCCAACTTTGGGGTTAAGTAGCTTAACTCAACAAAAGTTTATTTCTTGTTCACAACAAATTCCAACAATTCAAGTTGGCATGGGGGATCTGGGAAGGAGATCTCTGACCTACAGCATAACTCAGGAACCAAGGCTGACAAAGGGACTGTAATCCTCAGTCTTCTTCAGTGCATGGCACCAGAGACTGACCTGATAATTTATATCCAAAGAGCATTTGGGGAACAAGACAGAGCAGACATTTTATGGACAGGTATTCAATCATATGGCCCCAACTAACTACAGGTAAATTTGGAAAATACAGTTTTGCTGTGTGCCCAAAAGGAAAATAAAAACAGGTTTGGTGAACTCATAGTATTGTTTCTACATCTCAGGAACTAAATGGGATAATATTTATAAAGCACATGGCACTCTGTCAGGCACATAATAAGACTTCAATAAATGGTAGCTATTACCATCACAGGGATTTTAATTTGTTAGAATATAACACACTTTTATTGAATTCAGGTAATTACAGAATGGAACATTTTGTTCTGCCTCAACCCATTTGATTACAAGAATAGCAATGCCATATTACATTTGCATTACATTTTATTGTTTATGAAGCACTTACATAGATATGATCTCACTTTGTTTTCATTTTTTTCTTTTCAGTATTCTATGAAATAGGTAGATAATATTCCTATTTTAAATATAATCAAACATGTTCAGCAAATGGTGTCTTAGCCAAGGTATTATAGCTAATAAGGGATAGGGACAGGATTCAAGCCCCAATCTTTTTACTCTGAAGTCAAGGTTTATCTCATTGAATCATGCTGCCCAAATCAGTAAAATCCACAACTGTTCTCTATTGTTAAGGGTTTGGCTATGATTCCAGCAAAAGCTGGGCTGTCTGTGAGTCCCACGTTTGTTTATATGTCTATATGTTGAGAACATTTCAAGTTCTCTCTTTAAGCTGCTTTGAAATATACAATACATGGCTGCTAACTATAATCACCCTACTCTGCTATTGAACATTAGAATTTATATCTCTATCTAACTGTGTGTTCTAAAAAAATTAGCTGCTTATTTACCTTTAAAATCTTGGGCACCATATTTTAAGAAAATTTTAAAATATGGATCATGTCCAGAAAAGAAAAAAAAAATGAGACAGTAAGAAAATCTGGAAATAATCTTAAACAAGTAATTTTTGGTGAAACTTTATGTATTTATGTAGTAGAATAAAAGACCAAGAAAAGACAAAGATATTGCATTCAAGTACTTGAAGAACTCCAATGGAAGGTGCACAGTTATGACAATTTTTTTACATTCTAGATTTATGGGTTATTTGAACATATTTTTTCCATCTTTAAATCCCTACTGCTTAGTACAGTGCCTGGTACAGAGTAGGGATTCAGAAAATGCTGGGGGGTGGGAATGGAATAAGAATATTTGTAATGTATAGAATAATACCATTTGTTAGACATGTGTAATGATCAAGTGGGACCATTACATGTCTGCTCCGTGGAAAGAAGAGCTGCTGAACAAAAGCTACTAGGTGATAATGGAATAGAGTAGCTTATGATGTAATGAGCTCCCCTTCTCTAAATGTAGGCAAACACATGTCTGTAACTCCTGAATGAAGGGGGAATTGCTACTCAATTTCAGAGTTTCTTCTAACTCTAAGATTCTCTCATCCTTTTGACACAGTCTCATGTCATGAAAGATACATGGATGACCATATGGAATGTTATCCTTTCTTCTTACACCCACACTCATTAGCAACATCTGACAAACATTTCCGGAGGGTAGCAGACACAACCCATCAGCTATACCTAGGTTGTTTCATTATTAGCTTCTTACGTTTTATCTCTGTGATATATTTTCTCTTTCTCACCACACTGTCTCATTTCCCCCAAGAAGTCATCTAATTATTTCTTGGGTGTCCCCAGTGTTTCTCTGTGTATTTTCCTGGCCTTAATTAGGGACATCTCCTGTTAGGGCTTCTCACATTGTTACTATTCTCTCCATGTGACAATACATCTTTCAATTTCATTCTGAATGAGTATCTCATAAATGTCTTATGTTTATACTTCCTGCATAGGTGAGAATAGAATTTTCTTTTGACATGTCGTATCCATTATCAATTAAAATGCATCATCTGGCCACGTATTGTCATTAATAATCTAACAAGTTCCAATGTAGCTTATATAACATTTTCCAAACAGCCTTTATATGTGTTACCTTATTTCCTTTCAGTAGTGCTATCTGTCACTCCCTGGTGGTCTAGTGGTTAGGATTCGGCGCTCTCAATAGTGCTATCAGGCCTATAAGACGATGCTTTATATTCCCATTTGACATATAAGAAGACTCAAGCAGAGTGAGTTTAAGTGACTAATCTAAAGTCACCCAGCTCATTATGGGGAATTTCAGAGACAGAATCTACATCATATTATTTATTCCCCTGTGCTTTCTCCAGGCCCATGCTACTTTCTGTAGTTGCTTTCTTTTTATCTCCATTCTGCCTGGAGACATGACTCACTGTTGCTTACTCACCCATGGAGATTCTTCTTTCTTTTCTGCCCTCTCTAGTCATCTTTTGAATTGAGGAAATTTTGCGTATTGATAGCATAATGGCTGTTGAATGGAAATACGGATACAAACTTGACACCTTGCATGAAAATCTGGTTGTTTTGGTTACAAAGTTTGGTTTTAGTGAAAATAGTTTCTCTACCCTCATTAAATGGCTGATGAAATTTCCATCCTATGCATTAGTACCACCACCTCAGGTCTATTGAAGAGAGAACAAGGGGGTAGGGCCTGGAGTTCTGCAGTATAAAGGGGGTGTTGATGAAGATGACCTTCTACAAACAGCCTTTTAATCATAAAACTCCCCAAGGTGCAGTGTATACCTACCCTTAAAGTATAGCCATGATGCAAACTGTGGACCCTTAGAAGGAAGAACATGCAAACTATTACACCCAGAAGCAGGACTTGACTCAAGAAACATGAACTCTTTAATGCCCAGGGGATGGCATCGTGAATTAGGCTGGCAGAAAATATGTGGCACAGCTGACACAGGGCGATGGCCTTGGTGCGGCCCATTGTGGCTCTCCGTGGTGCTGAGTGAACACCAACCCTGGCATTTGACCTGCTTAGCTCTGTGGTTTTAGATTCCAATCATTGATGGAAATACATTTAACTTTTCTATTCATTTTGCCTTGACAATTGCTTATAATGGCTACTCAAATGTCCAAATAAATTAAGCCCTTTGCGATTTCACCATCTGTGACAAAACCTTTAATTTAGTTTCTGATTCAAATCTTCTCTGTCTAGACATGTCTATTGTTTAAAACTTGAACTATTTTGTATTCCACTGCAACCCCAACTTGAGTGTATCTCTTGACTGAGCCATTTTCTCATTCGGAGAAAAGTCACTTGGTGCCTAACATGTGCCAAACACAATGCTGAGGATTCGAGATCTGATCCCTTTCTCTTGTCTCCTTATGGGAAATGGAGCACGGCATATCCAAACTAGCTTTTGCTGTGCCGCTTTGGATTTCCCAAGGTAGATGGCATTTAGAAATTCAAAACCTAAATGATTCATAGGTGCTCTAGGCTGAAATCAGTTTTTACTTTATTCTCCTCTTCTGTGCACTTCCATACAGGACTCTCTCTTGAAATGGTTAAGTAGCAGGATGATTAAAAAGATGAGTCTTTTCAGACAAATAGCAACCCAAGTATTACTAATCATTCTGGATCAGCCCCTCATCATCCTTGTACCTTTGACAATTTTGCTTCCTGGTGCCTCAGTTTCCTCCTCCAGAAAATAGTTGTTAGTTCATAGCATTTTGCGACAGTTACCTGTGGTCATTACTGGGAAGTGCATAGTGTAGAGTCAGGCATACGGCAAGTCCTCAATAAATGGTAAAATATTATTATATACAATTCCTTATTTATTTCATTTTACTTCAGATAGTCATAGCTACCCTAATATTCATAATACACAGTCATCATGTAGTTTATTATTTCCCCTGCATTTTATATTTATAATCTTCTTTCCCTTTCCTGAGAGACCTATACATTTTATATTCAAGTATTTCCTTCCCATCTACTTGCATATATTTATTTACATGGTTTGTTTATGACATTTAAATTATGGCAGATCATATTATATTGTAAATAATGTTTTAATGACATTTTTTTCCTTAACATCATATTTTGGGTAACAGATGTCACCACACAGAGATATAGATCAATCTTTCTGATCATTGCTTAGTATAAACCTTAGGCATGTGTTCCATTTTATTAATCAGCTCTCTTACTGATACACCCTAGATTGCACCCAACTCTTTACACATGAAAAAGGGAAAGTGAATGATAGAATACACGGCACTTGTGTATAAGTTTCCCCAAGGTCTATACATAGGCATTGAATTACTATATTTTAAAGTATGGACAAAATACTGAAACAAATTGTGTGTGAGTTTGGCCAACATGGATTTTTAACTTATGTCTGTTCCATCAGCAGTGCACGAGGGTGAACATTTTGACCTATCATCACAGTCATGCAGGATTGGTTTTTCTGATTTGTTGTCATTCTAATTTTGTAAAATCATGTTTTACTGATGTTGTAATTTGGATTACTTTGATCAGTATTGAGGCTAACAGTCTCTTCTAAGTTAGTAGCCTTTCAAGTTTTTTCTCATGTGCTATTAAAATAATTTGCTCATTTCTCTTTTTGGTTTCATAGAATTTTCTTACTGCTTTACAGAAATTCTAATTAATTCTTCATCAGTTATTAATTTGACAATAACCTTCTCTGGGTCTGGCTCCTGTCTATGAACTTTGTCTATGATGTCATGCGTTAAACAGCTATATTTAATTTTGATGTATTAAAATCATACATATTTTCCTTTGTGATTTATGATTTTTGAGTCTTGATTTTAGAAATACATCCTTATCTCATAGTCATAAAGATATTCCTTTTTAAGCTTTAATTACTTTATCCATCCCTAGGAATTGAATCCATCTGTAGTTCTTCCTTGTACAGGGTGGAATGGAGAAAGTGTGTTACTTTTGTACGTTGTTAAGATCATTGGCTGTTGTGCTCCTGGTTTTGGAAAGAGGTGTATGGCAGATGGTATGGATGGACACGACATCCATCAGGTATGGGTAAAAATTCCTTCTATAAGTTGATGTAAATCTAACTAAAATTCAGTACTGATGTCCAAATAGCTTTGAAAATTGCAGGGTTTTCTTCATAATTTTTAGTACTTTCATATTCCTTACCAACAGTGTGGATAACAGAGCTTTGAACTAAAAGTTAAAATTCTGACTCTTTTTGTCAGCTTGGCCTCTAATTCGTTTTCTTTTCCTTTTTTAAACTAGAACACACACCCACATTTATGATGCAAGATAATGAAGTGGATGAGAACACATATATTTAGAATCACAAAAATAAGGGCTCATATTTTAATTCTGGCTCAGTCTCTCATTATTCCTGTAATTTTTAGGAAGTATGACTCAAATCTCAATTTCCTCATCTGTAAAATAACTAGGAAATAGTTATTACATCTTGTGATATTTAAATAGGGTTTATTTTATTATATACTCATATTTTTGTTATCATGGATCATATCTGACGTTTTCATCATTATTTTCCCAGAAGGAATCACAACACTTGGCTCACAGCATATTTTTAGTATTTATTTGTTGAATCACAAGAAATGGGTCCAGATTCTCGACTGTATTTCATTGTTATTATTTTTTTTTTACTGATTTTCTATTCAATAGTAACACTACACCTAATGCTTATAAAGCCTGAACTGTGTACGAGACTCTATTCTATACCCTTTGTATACTTAACTCAATTTGGCCTCATAGCAACTCTCTGATAGAGGTGCCAATAATAACCCCATTTCACAAATGAGGAAACTGAGGCAAAGAGAGGTTCGATAACTTGTCCAAAGTTTCATAGCTAGTAAAAGGCATAGCCCATATTGAACCCAGACACTTTGGCCTCCAAAGTTTATGTTCATAGCTATTTCACTTTGCTGCTTCTCTTGAGAGTCTGAACACATCTGCTGGATTTTTGAGGGCCTACAAGTCGAAATTGAATACCAGCTCTGCCCCCACTAACTGTGTGATCACCAAACGAATGGCTTAACCCTACTACACCTCTGTTTTATCTTCTGCAAAGTAAGAAAACAAATCACCCAGTCTTATAGAGTTCTTGTGAGGGCTCAATGAATTAATCCACAGGAAGCACTTAGTACAGTTGTGGTAGATAATCATTCAATACACATTATTAATACTAGCATTCTTAAAACTATATGTGTATTTCATTTTGCCTATAACTGAAATAACCAAGTAAAATATTTCACTATTTTTAGCATTTACAGATCACAAGGTGAATTCAAAATTTAACGGGATAAATTACATTGCAGAAATTTCAGATATCCTAAATGATGTGTTTCGACAGATATCTGTATACCACCATCTCCACTCTGAATATGCCACTAAGTTTATTAGCATCTAAGAAAAGATCACTTATTCTCTCTGGACCTCTGTAAAGGAGGGGATTAAACTAGGTTCTGTCTTAGCCTTCCCTGGCTGCCCATCCATGAGTCTGCAACATGGAACTATGGAAGAGCAGGTTATCTGATGAGTGAGAGGTTTTTAGAGTTAAATGGCAATGGTTTGGGATGACTTTAATTCTGAGAGATCTCAATATTTCTCTATGCTGTCTCTTTCTCCTCTTCCCCACCAACCCTAACCAAGGTCATCTTGCTCCCTTTGGAGTCTCCAAACGTCCTGCCATAGCTTTAACGACTGTGGCAAGCAGAGAGCGAGTTACGAATGTGAAGTGTCTGTCAGCCACTAAAAGCCTGTGAATTAGTGTTTCCTGCCCTATCTGTCAGGCAGCATACTTTTATTGAGAAATAACTTATCCTTATGAAAGGGCGGACCCATCCGTCACCAATCCACTCTGTTGCACTAATCCTAGGACCCCTCCTGCCTGACCCCCAGAGGGATGCTCTGTCGGTTCCAGGAGGGGCTCTCCCAGGTTCCTGTGTCGTATTTGGGCTTCTCCCAAGTCAAGGGCGGTCTCAGAAAAGTAGATTATTCTCAATTTCAAAACTGATCTGAGTATCGTAACAAAGAACATTTTCTCGACAAGCTTGCGCCCAGAAGCTGTGAATCCCCTCCACTCTTCTTGTTCTTAATTTCCTACCTTTTTTTTTTTTTTTATCAGCTTCATTTTGGGGCCTTAAGAGTCTGTATGCTCTCCCAGGAAGTACTGAGAAACACATCAGCTCTCAGTAGCTTGTGTCATTAGGTCCCCTTGATAGGAAATTCTCTGTAAATAATTTCCACTCCAAACTATGACTTCAATTTATGGCAGGATGGCATTTTTGTCTCTTGTAAAGAAATTTCAGGAATTACTGAGGAAGGGTACTATTATTTGCAAAGGGTACTATTTTGGGAGAAGATCACCGATTGTTTAAGAGATGACTAGATATCACATTATTGTCTCTAGTCATGTAAAATTATATAGAACTTTACACGAGGCTTTGTAGTTTCCCAAGCATGGTCCTATCATTTTCTCAATCTAATCTCGAAACCTCTTTCGTGTTTCTCGAGAAATTCTTGAAAAGTTTCACTTCCCCTGTTTTACAGGTTCATGAACTAAGGCTCAGAGAGGTGAAGTGGCTTCCTCCTGTGACCTACCTCATAAGTGACAGATACACTGACATGACCCTCAGTCTTCAGCTAGCCAGCCTGGTGCATTTGTTTCTACAGCATGACATACTTGACTGGCTCTGCCAGGCTGTGTGCCACGTTGTGCCCTCCCCAAGCTGGAATAATCCTAGGGGATTATTCCAAGTACTCGGAAAGTAGATATTAGTCATGTTGGCAACAAGTATGCTAAGCTCCTCCTCTGACATGGGGAATTGTTTGTGCTCCTGGAGGCAGGATTTAGCATTTAAGTATTTAATATTTCCTTAGGAAGATTTCAGAGCATTTTCAAACCAAGTGTAGACGTCCCTCTAGGTAGAAGAGACAGTAAGTTCAGACACGATAAACCACTGTTCTGAGCAAGGCGTTGAAGTCCCTCAGTGGAGTCAGAGACCTCTGAAAGTGGGTAAATAGAGTCTCCCACTGACCAAGGCCTTCAGGGTGTACTGTCAGTGCAGCAGGGGAGGGACATAAAGCCTCCTATCACCAGACATGTACGTCATGTGAAGTTTCACCAACGTCAACCCACTCTTTTCTCTTAGGCCCAATGATGATCGTGTCAATCTTTTTTATAAGATGCAGCAGAGAAAGTCAGTGGGGCTCTGAGAGAAACCACCCTGACACGGCCAAGGCCAAAAGTGAATCAGCATCTTCTGGTCTGTTTTTTTAAAAAATTAATATTAAACAGATGCTGGTAGGGCTGCTACATTTTGAGCAGTTGCCAATCTTTGCTCTGCATCAGTTACCACAGTCTGCTGTATCCACTCACACGGATTTAACACTGGTTCTGAATCTTATTTCATAACAGCAGACTGGAATGCCTGTTTAAAATGCAGATCTGGGACCCTCTTTCCAGAGATTCTTAGTCATTTTTACTTTACATTTTTAAACAAGTGGCCCAGATAATTTTGATGCAGACAGTTCACCTTCCACACGTTGTGAACAGCGGTTTTGTTTATTAACCTTGAATAGGGGTGAAATTTTGGGGGGGAGAGGATGAAGGAGAGCTTGTTAAACATGTGGAACAATATGGGGGGGATGCAGGGATTATTTCTCTAAGGTCAGAGGTTCTCAATATTGGCTGTATGTTCAGAATTATCTAATTAGTTCTAAAATATTTTCATCCCTAGGTCCAAACTGGACTAATTAAAAAACAGACTAATTTTACTCACACATTGGTGTTTTCTGAAGATCTTACCCCAAATGATTTCAAAATCAGGGGTGAGAATCACTAGAGTCCAGGTGATGGCCCCATCCATGTAGATGTGCGCTTAATACTCACGATCAGGGATGTCCACCATGAACCCAAATGCATCGTCCTTTGCAGAGGCCAGATGAGCAGATCTCAGTGCTGGCTAAGGTCTAGCACAACGAAGTGCATTTAGGCTCTAGGGACAGTTAATGACAACGTCTGCCTTTTCCCTTCCTTTGCAAACTTCATAAGGTGTAATTAATGCAGCTACTTCTCTAATTTAGAGAACTTCAGGCACTCAGAGCCTCACTGACTCACCAGCGAGTCCAAACCTTTCTGGACCTTCTCCCTACACACAAAAAAATGACTACCTCCAGAGTACCATGAGGAAGGGCCTGTGTCTTTTCACTTCTTGGGAAATTAGAGCATCAGTGGCATCTTTATCTCTTGCCTTGTCTTCTGGGTTTGTTGGAACATACCCATCATGGCAAAAGGTCAATGTGCCGATGGACTGTTCTTTTACCTTTCCTCTAAATTAATTTGTCTTGATGGGCACTTGGGTTGTTTCCACATCTTTGCAATTGTGAATTGTGCTGCTATAAACATTCTAGTGCAGATGACTTTTTTATAGAATGTCTTTTTTCCTTTGGGTAGATACCAAGTGATGGGATTGCTGGATCAAATGGTAGTTCTACTTGTAGCTCTTTGAGGTGTCTCCACATTACTGTCCACAGAGGTTGCACTAGTTTGCAGTCCCACCAGCAGCGTATGAGTGTTCCCATCTTTATGCATCCACTATAACATTTATTGTTTTGGGACTTTTTGATAAAAGTCATTGTCACTGGAGTTAAGTGATATCTCATTGTGGTTTTGATTTGCATTTCCCTGATAGTTAGAGATAGTGAACATTTTTTCATATGTTTGTTGACCATTAGTCTATCTTCTTTTGAAAAATTTCTGTTCATGTCCTTTGCCCACTTTTTAATGGGGTTGTTTGATTTTTTCTTGTGAATTTTCCTGAGTTCTATATAGATTCTAGTTATCTATCCAGTCCTTTAACAGAAGTGTAGCATGCAAATTTTTTCTTCCATTCTGTAGGTTGTCTGTTTGCTCTCATGATAGTTTCCTTGGCTGTGCAGAAGCTTTTTACTTTGATCAGGTCCAATTTATTTGTTTTCTATTGCTCTGATTGCCTTTGGGATCTTCTTCATAAATTGTTTCCCTAGGCCAATGTGGTATATATATATATATATATATATATATATATATATATATATAAAATTGAGATCTACACAGACACAAAAAACAATGGTGATACAGCACCTCTCATATTATCCTGGATAGAGCTGGAGCCCATTCTACTAAGTATCACAAGAATGGAAAAACAAGTACCACATGTACTCACCATCAAATTGGTATTAACTGACTTAACTGACAATGCTTAAGTGCACATATAGTAGCAACATTCATAGGTTGTTGGGCAGGTAGGAGAGGGGAGGATGGGATGGGCATATTCATACCCAGTGGGTGTGGTGAGCACCGTCTGCAGGATGGACACTCTTGAAGCTCTGACTCAGGTGAGGCAAAGACAATATATGTAACCTAAACATTTGTACCCCCGTAATATGCTGAAAAAGAAGTCATGGAAACAACCTAAGTGTCTATCAATGGATGAATGGATAAAGGGTGGTCGTTATACACAATGAGATATTAGTTGACCATAAAAAAGAGGAAACCTTGCTATTTGTGACAAGAAGGATGAACCTGAAGGACATTATGCTAAGTGAAATAAGGCAAACATGGAAATACAAATAACGTATGTTCTCACTTACATGTAGAATCTATAAAAATAAGTCAAGCTCATAGAAGCCAACAGTAGAATGGTAGTTGCATGGGGAGATGTGGTAGGAGTCCAAATAATTGGGAGATATTAGTCAAAGGATACAAATTTTCAGTTAAAAGATGAACCAAGTTCTGAGTATCTAATGCACAATATAAGTGGTGATGGATGTATTACTTAATTTGATTATAGTATCCTTATACAATGTATATCAATATGAAATCACATTGTACATCTTGGATGTATTCAATATTTATTTGACAATTACATATTTTAAAATAAAAAAGGAATCTATTAATCTTTACATGTTAGAGAAATTAACATTTATCTTTAAGAAAAAAGAGAAGAAAATAGGGGCCAGGCACAGTGGTTCACACCTGTAATCCTAGCCCTCTGGGAGGCTGAGGCAGGAGGATTGCTTTAGCTCAGGAGTTCGAGACCAGCCTGAGCAAGAGCAAGACCCTGTCTCTACTAAAAAAAAAGAAAAAGAAAAAAAAATAGAAAAATTAGCCAGGCACTGTGGTCCATGCCTGTAGTCCCAGCTACTTATGAGGGAGGCTGAGGCAGGAAGATTGCTTGAGCCCAGGAGTTTGAGGTTACAGTGAGCTATGATGATGTCACTGTACTCTACCTGGGGTGACAGAGCAAGACTCTGTCTGAAAAAAAGAAAAAAGAAAAAGAGGGCAGTGTATAAACAGACCTTAAAAGTTTGTTTCAAGGCTGGATGTGGGGGCTCACATCTATAATGCTAGCCCTTTGGGGGGCCAAGGCAGCGGGTTGAAGCTAAGAGTTTGAGACCAGTCCGGGCAACACAATGAGACCCTGTCTCTACAAAAAATTTTAAAAAGTAAGCTGGGCATGGTGGCATGTACCTGCAGTCCTAGTTACTTGAGAGGCTGAGGAAGGAAGGATCGCTTGCGCCCAGGTGTCTGAGGTTGCAGAGAGCTATGACTGTGCCAGTGCACTCCAGGCTGAGTGACAGAGTGAGACTCTGTGTCTTTAAAAAAAAACAGTTTCTTTTAAAGATTCAATTAATTGTGGCATATAAAAACCCTAGAAGAGTGTTAGACATATACTGAAGCTATCAATAAATGGGAGTTCTTATTTTAATTCATCTTTTAAATAATGTGGATACAAGAGCATTGCATTTGAAATTGGAAGGGCTGAGCTGGAAGCAGTTTTCACCACTTAGCTGGTGTGTGGTAAGTCACTCTGTTGAGAGTCAAGCAGAATTAAAGGACATTCTGAATCTTTATTTTTCATCTTCTGTAAATTGGCATTGACAAAATATTCTCTGTCCATCTCAAGACTATTGGGGAGGTTCAGATCTGAAATATATACAATATGGAAAAGTCTGTTATCCCTGTAAACCTCCATGGGAATGTGAAGAAGCATTTGAAATTACATTCCCAATATTACCATTGATGGTCTCTTCCAACTGTGTAATTCCAGGATTCCCTGGTTTTAAGATGTCACAAGAGACTAGAAGGTATAGGCTACTGTGTGCCCATGTGTTTGTGGGCATAAATGTGCACCAGGGAGAAAGAGGGAGTTAGTAGGGGGTCGCGGTTAGAGCGGAAGCTGAGTCTGGGACCCTGTCACTTTCTAGCTTTGTAAATATAGACAATAATCTCAATTTTCTCAGTCTAAGTTTCTTCATCTGGAAAAAAAGTGATTTTGGCCAATGTATTCATGTCACTATGTGAAATTATCATGATCATAGTAAGCACACAGTAAGCACAAATAAGCTATCATTTGTTAAATATAAGCTATGTTCCAGACACTAAGTTAAGCACTCAATGCATTCTCCTATTTAGAAATTCACAAACTCAATGAGGCAAGATATATTTCTATTTGTCCCATTTTTCAGATGAGATTAGTGAGGCTTACAGAAGATGAATGATGTCAGTCCATTCATGGGTTAGTTCATAAAGCTGGTGAGTGGACAGAGATAAGACTAATCCTAGGTCAGTCTGACATATGATTTAGGTACATTGCTACCATACTTTCAAATACTGTTTGTAAATGCAAGTCTTCCTTCAACTACCCACTTGTAAAGCCTGTTTCAGAATATCCTTACCTGTGTTCTTTCATTACGTTGCAGATAATGCAATCGTAAGTGTGCGTAGGTATATGTGTGTATACAAACATGTGCACACAGACACATATGCTGGGCAAGCACACACAGAAGCAACTTGAGGCAATCCACAGCAATTTCCTATGAATCCAAAATCAAGGCATACCATCTAGTACTGAGAAATGTGTCATTCACAACAAGAACTGTCAGACTGTGTAAGGAACGTGACACGGTTTGTGGAATCTACTTTAGATGATAATGATGATGATGATGATGACAATTTCAATTGAAGAGGTACTCTAAGATTCCCTAGCTCAAGGCCTTGCTCAAGATAAGTTCGCCATAAATATTTACTGATTCAATGACTAGATATAATATCTTGGGGCACATTAAAGACCAACAAGCTTGAAGGCAGAGAAATTCCCGAAATTTCCCTTCAAAAAGATTTATAATTTTCAATGAATTCTAGAGTTCTTATTCCATTTGTTCTTTCTCTTAATAATCATTGTACCTCCATAAAATAAAGGGGAGCTTTGTCCGTGAGGTGAGGTAGAGCAGTGCACTTATGGAATGGCCTTGGATATTAGAGAGAAAGTAAATTGAATAAGGAAAAAAAAATCAATTCCAGAAACTTTAAAGGTGTTTAAGTGGTTTTTAGGTGAGGGAAGCAAAATAAATTCACTAGAATATTTTGAGACTGATGGATATACAAGTACCCCCCAAAGTTTTGGAAACAACCATCTTACTCAAACCCTCCCCTTCAAGTATCCTTTAAGATGCTTAAAGACCCTTGAGTAACAGCTTTTAGGACTATAGATGTTACAACTGGGTGCAGGATTTAGAGGTAAGCTAACTTG